>BGPR01002283.1:61837-185055 GCA_013235015.1 Araneus ventricosus | reverse complement strand
ATGAATCTCAAAGTGACCAGTGCCCTGGGAACGCACACACCTAGTCTTAAATCAATGTCAGCTGTTGGAAGGGGCATACGTCACAGGCCTTTCAGTGCAAAAAGTTTCCCCACCTCTGGCCTACATCTTTCCCACCTTTTCTTAAGGGACTATTAAGCAATTTTGTGTTTAATTTGAACAGCAAAAAAATCTATAAAAATTCTACTGATAATTTAAAGAAAAAATATATTAAATTCTCTAAGGATAATATCCATAATTTCGAAAACAGTGAAGCATTTACTGTAACCGTCAATTTTCAAATATTATGTAACGACAATCTTTCTAGCCTTTCGTTTATGAGATCTCATAATTTTAGAAGTCTCGTTTACCTTTGCTTCAAAGAAATTCAGATAATTGGTTAAACATCACAAAACTGAAATTCCCTTCACCGTAGTGATGAAGCATGTTTCAAAGAAATTTCATTAATAAAACAATATCTGGCATTCGACCTGAAAGGCAACTCAAAAAAATGTACCATCCTTGTCAAACATAGTGTATGCAAAATAACCTAAGTAAATGTTTACTACGAAGTAGCAGTTCAAAAGATGTTTTTCTAGTCGATTTAGAATTAACACCACAGTATTGTGTTAAATTAGTTGTGTTTGTAATAGACATTTTGTGAAATATTTTAAGGGACAGCCAAAATGAATACATTTTTACTTCCATATCTCATAATGTGATGTTATTTTTCTTCTATATTTCTGGAGGACGAAAATATTATGTAAAAATTTTCATTTACATTTGCTTGGAAGAGAGCTAGTTTATAGTCTACACATAATATAATTTGTTTTTTTTGTCTGGCGGAACGTTCAGAAAAGGTTTCCACAAGCTTTTGGTTGAGTCACAATCATTTTATTTCAAACTTATTTGGAAGAGAGAGAGAGAAAAAAATTCAACTTGCTGTTCCGTCGGCTAAACAATATGATAAAAATTATTTCAAGGAATCAGTGCAATATAATTTCACGAAAATTCGGGTAATTCAGCTTTGCCTCAGATAATCATTTAGAACTACCCATTCGGTCTAGGATCATTATTTTCTCTGTAATCCCGTCAATGTTATGTGAAGTTAATTGTGTTTATAAACAAAGGTTATGAAATACATAAAGGGAGCCCAAAACTGAATTTATTTTTAATTTTCAACTTCCATTTTAAATGAAATTTTACTTTAAAATATATTTATGATAATGTTAATGATAATTATCTTGGAAAACCCTATTTCCTTAACAGAAACTAGAAATGTAGCTCTCTAAGGTAACATATAGTCACTTTATCAGTTATTTTCTCTTCAATTAAAAGAATTTTGTAAGAAAATAAATGATTAACTTCTTTTCTAAAAACACATGTCGTGAACAAAAGACTTAGACTTAATAACGAATTTCTTCGCACATTTTACAGCGCAGATAGTGATAAATAGAAACAAGTAAAAGTACCAATAAAAACTTATATACTATTTATATTTCAAACATTTTGACGTTCTTTACACGTTGCTGAAAGTAAAATAAAAAACTTTACTTTTCTTCGATGCTTCCCTGTAGAAAACTTACGCTATAAGCTACGGCTCAAAATCACAACGAGAAAAAATACCGATAAGAAGTAACGTAAATAACAAAACAAAAGCGAATAAAGCAAAAAGATTCGCCTAACAAAAGTAGATCATCCCCCGGGACTTTTCTTCGTGGACGAAGTGGAAAAAAAGACAAGTAAAAGAAAATCATCGCAAAATATCCACGCTAGAAAGAGAGATGCCATGAAACGGATCCCGCTAAGCAAGATATTCATAGCCCAGAAGGTTAGAAGTCTAATGGAATTGCGTGTTGAACGACGTCTTGCTATCGCAGTTCCAATTACTGCTGACGAATTTTCTTTCCAAGTTTGGTTTATTTGATTTATATTTACGTTCCTTTTGTTACCTGAAAATCTCTCGTTTCTTTCAGTGCATATTTTTTAAGTGCGCGATGAATTCAAATGCAAATGCAGTTGATGATTTTTTTTACGTCTTGACGCACGCAAGCATTTTTGGAACATTAACATGCAGGCGGAGTCATTTTAACACCAAATTTAGGCAAATACTCTTTATATGATTGGATATTCTAACAAAAAATTTTCATTTCCTCTTAATGCATGAATATTTTTTCATACAAATAAGTTGAGTTCCAGACAGAAGTGCAATTTTGAAAATGTCATCTATCATTATTTTCACATTCTGCAGGAAAACTCGTGAAAAGACTCCTCAGCTCCTGCTGCTCATGTTCGTAATCTGTTATACCCATGATGGCAAATGAATCTTAAACGCTAGAACACGAAAGTGGATTTCTCAACATCTCCCCAATAAAGAGTGGATTATCTCCTTCTAGACTACCAATGAGATAGCAAGAAGTAATAATTGCAGGTTTTGCGAAATCCAGAAATTCAAGGATTCTAAAATAGCCCCAAGCGTGTGATTGCGGGTTAACTTCTCCTAAAGAGTAATAAAGATGGTGGACCAAAAAATATGCTTCTTTTGCGTGATTAATGTTTGATATATTTGGTATATCACTAAACCATTAGACGATTACTCTCTTAGCATGACTAATCTTCGCGGGACCTATAATAGATGATTTCACTCCTTTCACTTTTTAATAGACCTGTAATATCTCTTTAGGTTTGATTTGCAGATCGACTGTCAATGAAGGAAAGAAAGCCAAAATATTCCACAGATAGTGAAAAGGAGCGGAAGAGTTTATTATTCAGTGACTGAGGCTAAATATGATTCAGACTCTCCCTCAAAATTCCAAGGAAATTTAAGATTTCTTCTGGCTGTACTCTAAACGTTTTACCCAAACATGTTGTATGGTAAATACTTGTTTCTTGCATTAGACTCAATGTGTTTTAGAAATAATTTTTATAATAATTTTCGAACAGCTAATTTTAAAATGCCATTAAAAATATAAAATTTTGCTCACCAGTGCTGCATTTCAAGGAATAACATTCGTGTTTTTTTATTGCCCACGCCGACCCTACTTACCAGAAGGGTCGAGAGGGTGTAAAGCATGTCACTAGTCGGCGAGAATAAAAATTTCAGTACATATATTCAAGTAATACAATACAGTATAATAGAAGTATACAATGTAATACAAAAATTTAGGTAACACAACACAAAACAATATAAGTAAAATTATACAATAAAAGTAATGCAATAGAAAATACAAATGTGAATATAAATATAATAAAATACAAAAAGCAAACATAACAGGTAATTACAAACATAAATAAATAAATGCAAATAAACGCAATAAATAATTAAATAATAATTATGTAATAATATTCTTGTTTGCAATCACTTACAGGGATAATTTAAAAAATATTTTCCCAGGGCCCTACTCTCAAAGCTAAAACATGCACAGTGAAGACACTTGGCCTGTATTAGCTTTGAACCCTCACTTGGTCGTAACTTCCGCCGTAACTGTACAGTAGAGCTCCGAGAAGAGCTATGAAAAGGTAACCTAATCTCTGTAACGTTATCTGCAAGACATATTTTGAGCAGTGCATTTAACTCAGAAATACAAAATGCAATTCTTACGTCATTAAAACAATTCTTTTAATTGTAAGTATACGTATATCTCTACCGGCTTAGAAATTAGTAAATGATCCCCGATTAGACTTCATGTTACATAGTTTGTGGATAAAAAAAAATGTTGGTGCAAATGAAACACAGAAAAGATAAAGGAATAAATCTATATAAAAAGAGAAATTTGTATATAAATTTATAGCTTATGAATTTATATTTTTACAAAGTCGTACTTGGTGGACCATTAATAAGAGTGTCGTTATTCATTAAAAACTCATAAGGGTTTTGAGCCTTTTTCTGGAGCTGTTATATCTGATAATTCCTTTCTTTTTCTTTCATTCATGTTCACTTCGCTTCACTTGCTGAAGTGCCTGGTCTTCATGTGAGGGTAGGGTGTGACCAGGTTAAATATTGCTCCTTTCTCTCTGCATCTGCATTAGTCCACGTTTCTTGAGCTAAATCGCTTCCGGTATGAGGGGAAAAACAGTGTCCTGTGAGAAACAATAATTCTTCTCTGCTCTTGTTTTGATTTCTGAAGGATTTTTTTGGAAATGAGAAGTAGATTATTTTGCCTATTTCAGATATGCCTCATCATTCTTACAGTTATCTTTTTAATTCTTCATCTAATGAATGTTTCAGATGACTAAGAGGTAATTTTATGTCTATTTGCATACCTTCTTTTATTACCAGCTTCTCCAAAGAGTCTGTTTGTTCATTAACTACGTCGCCAGGATGTGGTTTCATCCAACAAAGATGGGTATGTTTATTTTGGTCTAGTTATATTGGATATTTTATACCATTGGATGGTGAGTGCGATAGTCGTGAATATCTTGAAGGCGGGAAGAGCTTACTGTCTGGATCTAGATTGTGGTGGTGGTGGATTGCTTCAATAAGGACTAAGAGTATTTCTCGATTTTTTTTAAAATTTACGGTGAATAGTTTGTCCATCCATTCTTTTGTGCATTCACTTTTATTTATGATGAAGAAGATTGCTCTGGTTCCCTTTTTTCCTTGGAGGGCAGCTGTTGGAGTTGGTGATAGGTTTGGTTTATATTGAGGAGGAATTTTCGTTTCATTGATGATAGATTTCTTTTAATTCTCTCACTTAACATTTGGACAAACTGTAAATCTTCCCACAACATGCGTTACCACCAATGTACCTTCCGTGAAATATTTATGCAAAATATTAAAATGACAGAAATACCTATTTTATTAAAATATTCGAAGGCATGTAAAATATCCAGGTATTTTATTAAATGGATAAATAAATTTTTAACGAAATCCGAAGCAGGATTTTATTGAAAAGATGCGTTTGACTATGTAATAGATAATATATGAACTATGGAAAAATATTACATTTAATGAGAAAAACTTAATGATGAATTGTGATGAAAGGGTTGATTAATGTCATTTGGGTATTCTTTTAAATTCGTTTACACAAGATATCCTGAATTTTTAAAGCAAAATTGGTATTGACAGCTTTGCCAATACATTCTACATAATGCCCAAATTTCAAATGTTGATGCAACATATATAGAAATATTTTCGATTTTCAAACAATTTCTATCATGAAAACAATTTTTTAAAAAATAGATTGCTACTTGCGCCGAAATATAGATATATCCCTACTTTCAGTCCATAAAAATGAATTTAATCATGAATTTTTGGTTGGAATATTTTTAGTTGATGTATTTGAATTTAAAAATAGCCATCATAGTTTTCGAATGAGTAATTATGAAACGAAATTCTTCTTTGTTATTCAATGGAAATCGCACTGTTTTCTTTATACCTTTTCTTAAATCAACAAATTAAAAAAAGCACTAATAAAAAATCTTTGACATTTATTTTAAATATAAAAACGGTTTTAGCAGACATTTCAATGAGGAAAGATTTTACATTTCGAACAGAATCCATCTATAGATTCTGGCCAAAAGAAGCGTGCTGAATTAAATGACCTTTTTAATCATTTGGAAATCAGTAACTGAGTTTTAATTTCCGAAATTGGATTCTTCAAGCATGTATGTACAAGGATGGTCTGATGCACACATTTTTGCTGCCGCATTCTTCCTTTTAATTATCTTCTTATGCACAGGTGAGCATTCCATTTTATCGATTTCTCTACGTAATTAGAAGTCTGGTTTTCTGAACCTAATACCACTGCTCGGGTAATTAAATCAACTATTTAAAAAGGAGAGTTCTCATGCTTATTTGTCTTCAGATACCTTAGCTTATTTTTCCATCCAACTGTAATAATCCAAGTAAAAATGTACACATTTTGTTAATCTGAGTTTAAGACCAATCCAAGAGCTGTCTTTGCTCCATTTCTGCGCATAATTAAGTCTAAGCAAACTAATGGTCTTTAAAGTTCAGTGAAAAAGAATTAACCACTTATAAATAAACATTATTTGTTATCATCGATTTGTTTGTATTAATTTAGATTTTTCTTATTCCTAGCTTTCGTCCACCGGCGAAATAAATGTAGCATTAATAGCACTTTGTTGTCTTGGTGACATCAAAGGAATGTTATTAATATATGCATTGTTTCATCTGAAAATTTATTGCATGTCAAATACTTATATCTGAAAATTTAGATTAATCACGGCTTTTATGCTGTGAATGAGTAAGCATCAAATGATAATTATACCAGTATACGTTAGATGTAAACTATTGTAATTATCAATTTTAACATTTTACAGGAGAATAGAAAGATTTAATAAAATAGACTATTTTTTAAGAGCGAGTATTTTCTTTTTTCCCACCTAAAGCTACGACATTTTATCCATCTGAAATCGCTGTCGGGATAATGCAAATACAATAAAATCATCAAAATAAAAATAATTGGATTTACGATAGATTACTTCTGAGGTACGCATTTAGTAATTTAAGAGGGTTAGAACTTGGCTATCACAATTTGACACATAAAACCTCGGGCGCTATTTTGTCCAGTGTCCAAACCCTCCACCACAAGTTTATTACAAATAACTTAAAGAAGGAAGAGAAAAAATACCTCTGCAGATATTTTCTAAGGTGGATAAAATCCTCTTTAATGAGCCGAGAAACCCGAGACGGAAAAAGGACGGAGTGGGAAATAAATCCGAAACCCTGATAGCTCCAGGCGATTTGACCAAAAAATATCATTCATGTGTGAAAGATTTAAGCAGAAAACTCGCTCCCAGGAAATTTACGATCCGTTGCAGTGAAAATATGGCGGGTGTTGACACCTGTTTTGTTTATATCTGACGACATGGGAAGTTGGATCATAATTGATGAAATGGCGCAATTACTTCTCATGAGTCATACTGAAAACGCTTTCAAATACCTATTCTAACTTTGGATTTGGATGGAACATTTAAATCTCCCAAATTAAATCTCACCAAATTAACATTTGATTAGTGGGAAATTATTAATCGCATTTTTTCAAAAGGTTTGCTGAATGAAATTAACAAACTTCGTTTCCGAGAAAAGTCATAAATTGTTTCTAAAAATTCGAATATATAGTAAATAATTCTCAAAGCGCTTCTCTTATATGAAAAATTATTCCAAACTGTGTATGAAAATTTCTCCTAATGGCTATACTTTTCTGCAAAATAAAATTAAAAATTGAGACACGTATAAGATTGGAGTTTGATTTCCAGTAAATTATTATTCTTTGAATTGAACAACAAAAAGAAGTATTCGCATTTCTCTTCTTAGATACCGGAATTTGCAAATTTTGTATATTGGTTTAGGAAAGTGCACTGCACAGTTAAATTAGAAATTATTCAACAACGAAAGATAATGGAAACTATTGAAGGAAAATTTATTTCATCCCGGAATTCAAATTGTACAAATATTTACGCAAATTTACAATGGAATAATTACATACATGTGCATCAAAATATTCTGAGAATAGCCTTTTCACAGACAAATATTGGTTATCTAAATTGCTAAGGTTGTAAGTTGGATATCTGTTGTTCGATGAAAAAAAATCTTGAGTATAAATAGCACATTTCCTTGTATTTTCTCAGTGAAAGAATGTGGCCTAAAAGTCATTTCGTTTATGCTAATTTCTCATCTCCTGTGATTGGTATTACAAGGAATCTTCTTGCTTTCCCCTCAGTTTCAGTTTCAGAGGAACAAAGGAGTCCTCTTGAACTAAACCTGTAGAGATGGGCAACAACAGAAGCGATAAAATGTTGTTGTTGGCTAAAAACTCACGAATGACGATTGTTCACTAAAAGGCAATTATTATTACTATCGTGTAGAATCTAGCTCTACTTTCGTCACACTTTCGGTGTGCTGTGTTGAATTTTCTTCCTCAAATGCAACAGAATAATGGTCTGTCCTTGAAAAGTAATTATGTGGCGAGCAATTCCACGAATTTCTAGGAGCAGGATGAAAGTTATATGATCCTGTTACTCGAAATAATAATGGCTCAGAGTCTATTGAACATCAGTTAGCCAAAGTGTGCTCAGTATCCCTGCGGCAGATTTGTACAGTTTAATATATAGTTTTTTTCTTTTACACCCTTTACTCTACTTCATTTTATGTTACTAGTTATAACTGTTACGAATTTCCTTTTGTGTGCGGCCGCTGTGTCTTCCTAAAATTCATGATGCAGACATGATTGCTGAAACGCCACGACAGCGACTCTTCAGGTTATGGTAGGTTTCACAGTGATATCACGATTGGCTGTGTCATACTGCCATATCAGGATTATCACTATCGTTAGTGGAGCTATTTAGTAGAATCGGTTTGAAACCCGATTGCACTAAAGATCCTCCATATATGAGGCCTGTTGCAAGTTAAATCATACTTAGTGCCCAAACTTCCTCCCCTTACAGGAAGTTTGGGAACTCGTCCTCGTCATCTGACCGAGGTTCAAAATCATTAGATTCTTCCTCAAATAGCCTTCGTATTCTTTCAAAACGGGACGTTAATTTATAACTAAAACACTACCACTACAAGCATATTCCTATGTTTATATTTGTTGTGGCCTCAAATCTTTTATATAAACCAATATATATGTAAAAATTGGCATTTTATTTCATTGAAGTAATTGCTTTAAAGAGAACAAATGAAAACACTATAGTTATTTATTCTGAGAGGTCTGAATACAAGGGCTCAGATACATAACGAAAACAATCGATCTCAAATTCTTATTCTGTATTCATCTGCGATTATTCAAAATATCTATAAATATTTGAAAGCAGTGTAAATTAGAACAGGAACAACAGAAAAAGATGCATTTGATATATATTATGGAAAATGATGCTTACTTATGTTGCGTGTATCAAAATGATCCTTTATGTATGCGTAATAACAAAATGGTTCTTTGAACTTTACTAATAAAGAAACTACCCATTGATTCACACTCAACACTCTAAGCGACATGTAATACCTTAATTGATGAGTGATTCTATTGCTGTCCACAACACCTCACGATCTAAAAACGACTGATCAGGTTGAAAAGTATCCTATAGCAGCGAACTTAACCTATCTTTCTCAATTAATAAGTTAAAATTTACCTATTTTCTTTATAAGTTGACATTTACGCTACTTTTATTTCTACTTATTAAACTGATCTAATTATACACTCGTACAAAATTGAATGAGGCTAAAAATGAACGTTGAAAGGGAAACTCATCAAAGTGAATAGTAATTTGCTTATTTATCAGATAAAATGCGTAATTTAAATTTATTAATAAAACTCATGATAAATTATTTAGTTTAGAAAAATATTCGTCAACTATGGATATAATAAAATGCATAATTAATAACTGTTAAAGGACGAGACAGAAACAAAATAATGCTGTTCTTCAGCCTCATATAAATAGCACATTAATGGAAAGCATAACTATTAATGTAATGAAATTAATATTTTTCTGAAATATATAATACACTAGCTGTTATGCCCGGCGTTGCTCGAGATTGAAACAATTTTATGTCTAATATTTTTAATGAAAAAAATTATTTTTGTAGAGAAAATTATAATAAAAAAATTCCTTTATTGTCTGAAACGTTTTTACTTCAAATTTCGTTCATAAATGGTGAAATATAAGAAAAACTTTGACGAATGTTCTAGGTCAATTAATTAAATAGCTAAATTTTCATTAATAAAAAGCGTCAAAATAAACCAGATCAATAGTAATTTCCGATATAATTTATGAATCGTCTGCTTTTAAACTTTTGTTTAGTATTCTTCCAGAATTTTTTTTATATGCTCTAGCAACAGCTCTTCATAAGTATTCTTGTCCTTTAACACTAAAAAATACGTTGCTACAAATTGTGAATTTTACACGCAATTGATTTTTTTTAAATTATCGAAATGAGAGTAATAATTTTGAACGCAAATGAAATATGTGTCACTAAAAAAGCTATTTTTTTATCTTTAATATAGTATAAAAATAGTTATTGTAACATAACGCTTTCGAAATATATCATAAAAAAATCGCAAAATCTTGTAAATTTTTAATTTAAAAAATTTAATTAACTTTTGGGACTTTTAAAGTTGGCAGTGGCCTTTCACTTCTTTTTAAAATATTTACAGAAATAAAAACAAATTGTTTCAAAGTCTCACCATTGCCTTGCAACGAAGTATCATTAAATTTGCTTTATTTAAGAATCGTCTGCTGTAATAATTTATTTATTAAATTTTGAAAAATTAGTAAAAGTTGAAGGACACATTTCACAGATACATACTCTGTCCCAAAAGTCTATAGACTTTAGTAAAATAAATGTTTTAGCAAAACGGAAAGACATACAAACATCAATTACAAATATGTTTATTCAAACCATATGCCACTTGCATTCAACGAAACATTTAGAAAAAAAAAACAATTTTTATTTCAATTATATAACAAAATGGAAATATTAGGCGTCCCAAAAGTTTAGAGAATATATGACATTTCAACAAAAGGTGCTCAATACAATGTTCTTAATAGTTTAAAATATTTCCATTTCTCAGTATGACATCGTATACACGTTTTTCCAACGGCATATTTAAGGTTTGTAATATCTCTGGTTCAAAGTTCACTAAGGCATTCACTGAATAAAATTACCCTCCATTCTCATATACCTTCCGAGACATAATGCCCCACACATAATCAATTGGGTATAGTTCGGGACTCATCGATGGCCACTCAAGAACAGTAACATTTTTCGAGTTTAATTCATTTTTCGTATCATTGGAGGTATGGATGGGAGCATTATCATGCTGATATTCCCAATTTCCTCCTCCTATGTTTTCTGGAAATGGCATAAGATGATTTTCTACTGTTTCTATGTATTAAGGAGAATTCTGTCGGCCATCTGAAAAAGCCAAACCCACTTGACTGTTGAAACCGAAAGCCGTCCACACCATCACAGATCCACCACCACTTTGCCTACTGAAGAAGCTCCTGGGCTCTTTTCGTCAATCATGCCTATATTTTATATTCCCGTCAGGTCCATAGACGTACCATTTTTGTCATCACTGAAAAGGACGACCATCCATTTATCACCATATGACATATGATTACGAGCCCAGTGCAATCTCTTATTAATGTGAAGGTTTGAAAGTCATAATCTGCCTCTTGTCTTAATTAATAAGTGTGCAAAGTTTGGTTGAAATCCTTGGAGTAGTTTAGGAGGAGATGTGGAACATACCCACATACACACATACATGCCTATAATGATTTTTATTTATATTAATATTAAAGAGGAATTATCTTACCTTCACACCTACATTAAAGAGGAATTATTATAACTTATATAATGTAATTGCAACTTGGGATATAAACGCAATATACTGCTGCAAATATTTCTTCATCCTGTTGCCTTTTATGGTAGATATTTTCGAAATATCTTCTCATAAATAGCAGAAATTCTGGCGCAATTTCACTCATATGAAATAAATAAGCAAATATGGAAACATCTCGCCTAATCGCTTTTACATTGGCCACAGTTGCAACTTAATATAAAAAATATCATTACGTAATCTTCTGACATACGCAGAACTTTCATTTTGTGCTGTCTAATCCGATTAGGGGTTGAATAAAAATGGTGATGTAATATGTAAAATAATATCATGGAACTTTGCAAAATGTTGTATATAAACTTTTTGATATGTTTTATTCATCGAATACATTTATATTATGTTATTCAATAATATTGCGTTTGTTATATAATATATTATGTTTGCTCGGGTAATCCATAATATTAAACAGAAAACGCATGTGTCGTCGGTCGGTCATAAGAACTCCTCCTTAACGGTGAACGGCAGCGACATTCTGGACTACATTTCTAGATCAACTGTGCTATTTTAAACTTTCAGAATTAATTAGTTCTTAAGATATTTAATTAAATAACAAAAAATAGCTGCAGTTATGCCTAATGCGTAGACTTATTTTGAAAATAACGTCCGAAATATTTATTCCCCGACAATTATTTTTACACCATCTTAAAGAGCAAAAAATTATCTTATTAATGATACTAATTCCATTGCGGTGAAACATTTTCTATAATTATAATTATTATTCCAAAATTCATTTTAAACAGAATTTGTCATTATGTTCTCTATTGTTATAAAATTAAATTCAAACTAAATTATTATTTCATAAAATTAAATACACGTGTTTTTGCCACAGTTAAAATTAATATAAGAAAAGATTATTAAGTGAGAGTTTAAATGGCATACGTTCTCTTCCCCCAATTTTAATAAACATTTCAAAATTCATTTCGTATACCATTTGTAACAAAGCTTTCAATTATTGTAATAAAATTCATACCTTATTTTTGTTCTACAAAATCCTTCATTCCCGTGTTTCTGCCAATGTTAAAGTTATAAAAAATTTCTTTTCTTTGAATATTAACAGAAAGGCAGAATTCTTATTTCCGCTTTTATTTCGTAGCTTGTACACTGCTGCGGAAAAAAATAAGCCACCCAGCATTATTTCGCCGCTTTTCAGTTTATCTTAAAACAGAAGGTACCAATTTTCAGGAAATGACTTCTACTAAAGATTCTAAGGTTAAATATTTCAGAAGGGATCGTCTAAATATTTAAAATTGCACTAACTTCAAACTTTACAATGGAACCCCCCTTTTTTGATGCCATAAATAAGTTTCTCATGAAAAAATACCCCAGGATATTAATTTTGGTTAATATATCATTAGTAGATTGGGAGTTATTTGACATTTTGTTTTCGTTACAAAAAAGGGATGAACTCCACATTTATTTACTAACGTTCTCTGCTTGCGTTTAAGAAGTTTAAATTATTTCGCACTTTAAATGTTATTTTCAAAGTAATATTTACATTTTAGAATTTGTAAAACTTGATGCGTAAAAAATAAATAGAATAATATTACACCACTTTAACTTATAAAATTTGAATTTATATATACAAATATTTATATATTTAAATTTTATAAAACAAAGTGGTATAATAATTATATTCAATAATGAAAACGGTTTTCGAAATATATGCCGCCCCCTTATGTACATCGAATTACAGCGAAAATAGAAAATGCAATGTAACTTCAAAACTATTCGTATAAATAAGCTGGAATTTTGCATGGGCTAATGAAATAAACATCTGCATTGATTACTCTTAAAATTTAGTCTTGCTATACAAAGCTTTTTAACATCAATCTTGATAAAATATTTCATGTGCTCAAAATTATAAGTGTAGTATGTGTAGAATAATTCAAACTATTGCAAAAAAATTCTAGATCAAAAACTTTAATTATTTCTATAAGATATCAATAAAAATTCAAAATTTTACTTTAGCATTGAAAACTTAAAGTTTTATTTGCTTATAATTTCAAAAGTTATCGAGCTTGAATAATAAAATTTCGTATCTGAGCATAACGTTTCATGCAGTTTGAAATCCGTTGATAAAAATGTGTGTTGCCATTGGAAATTTTGAAGTTAGTGCAATTATAAAATATGTATACGACCCCTTCTGAAGTGTTCAACCTTAGAATCTATTGGTAGACGATATTTCCTGAAAATTAATACCTTTTGTTTTAAGATAAGATGAACAACGGCGGAATAATGCTGAGTGTTTCGTTTTTTTTCCGCGACTGTACATTTTTCAATATGTTTGCACAGCAAATGATGTTGGTTAAGAACTATCCATATGCGATGCTTCATTTAATTTTGACAAACATTTAAGTGATCCTAATGAGTGTGTAAAGTCATTCAAGGTTATTGAGTCCTGTTCGAAAGGGAGAGGATGTAAAGAGAAAAAGAAGGAACACTATCGGGTGTTTTTCCGATTAGGCATATATAACTAAGAAGAAGAGAATGGTATTTTGGATGATGGTAATAAAAATTATAATAAGAGCTTCTGTTGTTGGCGTAGTAATGATGGAGAAAGAAATGTGGTGTTCCAAGGATTGCTATTCTCATGCCAGGTGGTTGAAAGTGTGGAGACAAAGGGAAGTACTGGCCGAAAGTTTAGAAGACACCGGAGAGATCAAACGAAAATGAACGAAAGATGTTATTGCGAAACACTGTTTAGTGAAGTTTAAATTTTTACAAATACATAGACTTGAAAATAATTTCATCCCGAGCAAAGCCGTGTATATCAGCTAGTACATTTGTATTGCGTGAAATAAATAAGTTTTAATTTTTTTCTAATTATTATACCAAATTAATTATATTTTTTATTCTTTATTATTTGTATTACATTTGGTATTAAGTCAATAAACTTTAAGAAAATGTATATCTCCAAAAATCCCTGATATTTGTTTCCGGGTATCCGAGATATTCGCTTATTTATTCAAAATACATTTAATACTGAATTCTGATTAATGAAATGCGAAAACATAAAACCTTTTGCCTTTCAAATCAAAATTTCAAAAAAATTCCGTTGGGAGTTGGAATTTCTCCAATCTTTAAATAAATATATTATGTTTGTTCAAAGGAAACGACTCGTTTTCATTCAATGGCGGGAAATGGATTTTAAGAAGCAAAGTGTAGCTGCTTTCCTACGTATATTTTCTCGTTGGTTTTAATTTCTTTACTGTCTGCAGAGCTTCATTTCTCATCATAATCTAGTTCACAGTTTATTATTAAAATTCATTTTTTGACATCGTGGATGATTTGCTCAGAGAACCGACTTTATTGTTCAAAATTTGCAATCCATCCCAGTTTCAACAAATTTGCAAAATTTACTTAGTAGCATCTGAATGAAGACTATTTTTCAATGCATGTCATAAGCTATCATAAAAGTAAAAGCAATAGGCTGACAATATTTTAACACAAAGAAAACAAAACTTAAAATCTAAAATAAAAGCAGCATTTAGGATAAATACAATAACATATGGAACAGTTTTTAAACCATCCCTGTCATACTACGACTAAAAAATTTTGTCAATTTTTTCATGTTTGAATCTGTTATGATTTTCTCGTTTGTCATGGTATAATCTCTTTTAAGATATTAGATTTTCAAACGAAGTCTCGAAATTTTACTTTTGTGTAACGTTGACTCGAAAGGAAAAGTAGGCAATTTGCACACACACTGCGCTGGTAAATGCTGTATTGTAAGAGAAGAAAAAATAATCTGTTCAATAAGCTTCTCAAGATGTTGCAAGTTTGTTGCTTTGGATATAGAATACCTTGTTATCCCGTTGTTTTCGTGTGGATGCATCTTAAATCCGCTTTCCCTGTCTTAGCGTCTGCCTTTCAAACAGATTTCCGTTCAAAATCATAAATTGTTTGTATGCTTAGATGGTTTCGATATATGAGCTAATACACGTAACTGTAGATGAAAAATTGTCGGATTCCATTTTCTTTATTAATCATTAAAGGCGATACCATTATTTAAACAAAATGCCAGGTTCTGTGTTGCACAAAATTTTAGAATCGTTTGTTATTTTGATAGATGAAAAAAATAAAGATCAAAACTAAATATCAACTGAAATGAATATATATGTGTGAAACAATTCTGATTTTTTTCACTGTTTTAATATGTTCTCGACCCTACGGATTGTACCTTATGCATTTTTTATGGAAGAAGGCGTAGAGGGATGTTTTTTTCGAGATGTTTCATACGGGAATCAATATTTCAGAGAATTTTGCATGTGAATTTGAATTTTTAATGCTATAAATATCCACTACTTGAAATTTATTCTTCGAAATATACAAACTTTTAGGATATTTTTATTCGAAAGATTTCTGGGACATGCCATACTTAAAAGTCTACATACATTTTTTGAAGGATAATAAATGTGTTAGAGTTAACGGCTACATAACTCAATATTTTAGATTATAAGCCGGAAATTTTAACAGAAGTTTTTTTATTTGTTCTGCTCAAAATGATAGAAGAGGTTATTTCATAAATCTTCATTAAACAAATAACAGCTTATCACAAAACAGTAAACTTCTTTCTCACTAAAGTTCTGTCCCTCTGGGCGACATCCCGAGCACACGGATGAGAATCTGCTGGACAAGTCAGCGGCTTCTCGCTTTCCAGGAGGGTACAATAATGGCTTTGGCTTGCCCACTTCAGGTGATAGTGCGTGCCTACTTCGGACGGGGCCGGACTGTGGCCGGTGAATCGCATTAGGACTCCGGCCTCAACATTTGGAACTGTTTCAGCGACTGCCATTCAGGTACATCGGACAGAGAATGCTCCAGAACGAGGTGATTCGATACGAATTCCCTAAATTTCTGGTTTAGTTTAGTTATGTTAACGTTCTCTTTTGAAGCAAAACGACCGCAATTTTGGGACGCACCTCATAATTTTGAACCGCGTTCAGATGACTAGGACGACGCATGAGCTAGCACCTCCATCTCCAAAATTCCACACCGAACCAGCGGGAGGATGTTCGGCCACTACTTATGATCCAGGCTTCATCCAAGGCGAATCTTCAAGGGGATAGGGTATCGAGCCTGGAGCCCTCCACCCTCGAAGCAAAAACCTTACCAGTAAGCCACCGTGGCCTCTCCTGAAGTTTTAGAGAGAGAAAGAAAAGAAAGGTAACCTCACGCAGATTTTTTTTCTTTTTACTCATATGGCAACATAAGCGATGTGTGATGGAAATTGATATTCTTCAAATAATGCGTTCACTGAATTCTCGTCAACTTATCCAGGAGGCATGAAAATTACAAGAATTTCCCATGCGGAGAAAATACAAGTATGATAAATTTGAAGCAACATTTAAAGTACGCAGGGCGTTTGCTTTTGTTTCAAATTCATCGAACATGCGATTTGAGCAGTTACTTATGTAAAAATAAGATCTGCCTTTCATTGCACTTTATTTAGCAAATTTGAGAAATTATACATTACCATCTTAAAGAAGAAAAATCACCTTCTTTATAACAACGTTAACTAAATAATAAATAGTCGAGCTTTCTCTCGTTACACAAATCAAGGGCAGTTTCTACTTAAAATGTCTTGAGAAATTCCATTCTCATTTCATTAATGATGTTAGTGCCCGTAAGGATGATATAAGAATAAAAGCATGAAATTTCCGAAAAATATGTGTTGAATATTCTCTTTGGTTAATCACTGGTCAATTTCTTATTGCATAAGTGTATAGTAAGTAAAAGATGTGTTCCCTTAAACTCTTAATGTGCACTGATGGCTATTAATTAGAAAAATTAAAATATAATGATATTTAAATAAGGGATAGTTGAGATCCCTCTTTTTATGAAACAGTGCTGATGAAATTACATTTTTTTCATAGACTTCACATTATAACTAATATGACTTTTAAAGAGAAATAAAATAAGACGGAATATCGAGCTTCATTCATAAGAACAACTAAATTCCATTCGAATTTCCAGTCAGTTCTAACACAGCACTAAAAATGACGATTTTGGCGGCGACCAGGATGTTATATGGCATCTATAGAACAGGTCTCAGTTGATTCTGCACAGTGCTCGATATGACTAAAAAACATTTAACAGCGGGAATTTGTTCCTACGAAGTATTGCAATCGACTAGGGCCGAATTTTAAAGTCGTCAAACTTACCTTTTAGCCAAGGTCGATCACAGTGTGATATTCTTGCATTATTGACTTCATAAAACTAACCCTACCAACAATTGCACACAGCTTCGAAGCCACAATCTAACTTCCAAATTTACCAAAGAAAAATCATTACTTTTGTAGCTCTACCATCCAACCTCATTCAAGTTGTTTCAAGTGTTTAAAATTTAGCTTTAGTTTTCTTCTCTGTATTCATTATAATTTTAGCCAAAATACGCATAAAGTTTACGATCGTCATCCGTTTATTCGGCCAAGCACAGGTGAGGTATTAGCGGTAATCTTTTACGCATTCACCTTAACGCAGCTCGTTTATAGATTATTATCTTTATCTCGCGTTTGGATTCTATTTTTCAATAGTCTATCACACGATGTTATTTGAATTCAATCATGAATTGGAACAGATTAGAAATCCAACATCTGTAAAAATGTAAATCTGTAGAAATTTCATTTAATTTGCAACACGAAGAGAAGTAAATATTCCAATTAATTCCCGGTTCCCTTAGCTCTGTTTTGCTTTCACACTCATTCAATATGTGTTGGTGATACTTCAAGGTATTTAAAATTTTGACAGTTTTATTCATTTAATTTTTGCATTGGAATTTCAAATTTCAAAAGTAGTTAAATTTGGAGCATTTCTTGTGATTTCACTTCGAATTCTTCTCACGAAAAGTTTGCTGAAAAGCTAGTTAAAAAGCTGTGGGAATTATGCCTCATTTTAAAGCTTTACGTAGAAAAATAAATTAATGTTCCCATGATATCGGATAATGTTTTTCAAGAAAAAGTAATAAAACATAAGAAATGTGATTGACAATTTGACGTATGATCCGTCCATCTTTATGTGAGTCTATATATAAACAGCAAGATTTGCATATCTGGAACATAAACTGTTCTCAAAATGATACTTAAACATAGGATCATATGGATCAAATTCTGAAGTGATAAATAAGCAAAGCAAAAGCAAACAATACATTTTAGGCAAATATTAATTAGCCTGTTGAATAGTAAAGTGAATCTAAAGAAGATTTATTTAATTTCCTAAATTTTCTCATATCCCATTCACTCTCACACATTTAATTCAATAAGACTTAATAAGCTGAAAGAAATGTAACTTATTTGCGTTACTATGTATAATTTAAACTGTGTAGACACATTAATTTAAATACTTAGAGTCTCGAGAAACTGCAGATGCATTTGATGCTGCTTCATTAATAGTGTTATATTTAACGGGTATAAGAACTAAATTGACACGGAAAAATCAACATTTCAGAGCTATGCTTTCGCACGATCACCAATAACGTCATCCTGTTCCCTGTAATAAGACTAGAATGCATGAAGCAAGATTTCCGCACTCATTTATATCAGTTGGAGGAATATTTCCATAATTCATAGATTAAGGCTCAAGTGAGAGTTTTGAGCAATTACGAGCATTTTGGCTTCTGCATTTCTGGAACGAATACACTCTGGAGTTAATTTGATTCTAAATCTGAAGGAGTGCAGTTGACGGTCTGAACTCACTCCTTATGTTTAAAACCCATTCAGACACCTAACTTTAAGTTCAAGCCACAAGTATCCGAATATTTAAATATCGCTTAGTTGGTTACAGAATTCTGCTTCCTGAAATAGTGATGAGAATCTATCAAAGGAGTGTTCTTCTGCTAAGGTATAACATCTGACCAACTCTCAAGTTCTATCCCGCCAAATCTTTTGTTTAGTTGCTTTAATATTTCTAGGAAAAAGCGATCCATCAATGGAAAGTGAATATTCTAATAAAAATTATTATTTATTTTATCATTCGTGTTTAACTCAAAATTGAAATTTCACAAGAGTAGAGATTGTAGAACTGATCGTGTATAATATGCAATAAATTGGTTGAAATTTGATTTAAAGATTATAATAACACTATTGTTTATTATTAAATACACTATGTCAATTTAGATTATTACTAGTGACTTTTTATTAAAATTTACTTAAGATGCGGAAAAATGTATCTCAAAAGCAGTCTATAATGACCTACAGAATTTGTTGCAGTATTGTAGTGTTCGTAATGAAACATATATGTAAAGAAACAGACCCAGTATTTCTTTACATGAAAAGTGTTAATGAGTAACTAAAAAAGTAAACATAACTGATTATTATGTTTGTTTTATGATTATTATAAAATACGATTGTTGATAAATTTAAATATTTCATGCAAAATTAAAAGGAGATCTTCTTTCCCATAATATCTAACCATATCATAACCATCCAATTCTTTCCATAGCCTCTGATTTAACTCAAATGAACGGATAAATATTTGCAACAAATCACATTTCATTTTTAATTTCAATAAAATATCAAATGTCTTTATAATAAAATTTTATGATTTTTATAAAATTATAACTTTTTATGTCATTTTCTGGTGGCAAGAAAAAGATAACTGATACAAATTCAATGAGGCTTCGAAGTCCATTTCATGAAGGTAAAGAACCTTTAAAATTTTTTTCATAATCTAGTGCTGTTTCAGAGTTCTATTCAGGAAGTAATTAATATAAAAAATAAGGAAAATATTCTTGAAATTTCAAAAATAATTAACGGATTCAACTTTCATTGACCAACATCTCAATTAATGTATGAAATTATTTGCTAAATAGGAAATTAAAGTTTGGTATCCAACTCTAAATTATTGTCTTGAGGGAAACTCGTACTATGGGGATTTCGCCAAAGAAACAAGAAAGTCCTTTCCCTTTTTATAAAAAGTAATTAGAAGATAATAAAAACTAGGACTTCTTTTACTTACCCTTGGAGTTTCTATTTTTGTTTTCTTCCATCAGCAATCTAGCTACTCATCACAAACTGGGTGATTAAATATGAAAAGGTAGCCAATTCATCAATTAAATGATTAGAGCATAGACATAAAAGTTAAATTGTCGTACGATGCCTTAATATTTTACAGGTACAGCAGTTGAGTAAGGAGAGGTCAAATTTCTACTAGTACATTATCTGTACGTGCCTTATAGGAACGATTTACTTCTTTGAACCACGTAGTTTTGTTATAAAAAGAACAATGAAATTAAATTTTGCTAACTATAAATATAAATATTCAAACATGTCCTCTTATACTTGCTGAAAAAGCACTGATATAAAGTGAAAATAGTGTTCAATTCATTTTTATTTTTGAACTAGTATTCGAGTCACAAATCTGCTCATTTCTAATGAATAAGCCAGCTTTAAAAGAATATGCTTCTTCTTTCAAAAGTTAACATTTTTAAGCAAAATGATAGATGAAAACTTTCTCAAAAATAATAACTGCGGAAACACGCTCGTTTCTGAAGAAAGAATTGCAGGTATGTGTTACGAATTTTTAAGAGAGACGAGATAGGTATTTTGAGTAAAATGTAATATCAGAGCACGTTTCAGATGTTTTATTATTATTGTTTCTAAAGATGGTGCGGTATCTGTTATTCTTGTCAGAGGATTTGTGACAATGTATTATAAAAAAATTTCCCCTTTTTTTTAAAGATTTTTATTTACTAAAGTATAAAAAGTAAATTTCACGAAAATATAATCGATGCATATTTCGTAACATATACATAAAAAAAAGTGTACAGCAAATAAATGTTTTCTAACATATAAACGTGCCATATGTCTGTAATAACCGTACACTGAAAAATTAATGTGAAATGCAAAAACTAAAATATTATTGTAAGAGACCAGCAGATTGAGAACATTACTTTTCCCGATGTAACTTAAACATCCACACATTTTCCCTTCTATGGAACATCAAAATTTTATAATGTCAATAATTTTGTGATATATTTGTATTTTACAGAGAAGCACAATAGAATAAAAGACAATTAAATGAAAAAGTTAGCTAGTGTAAAAGATAGTTAAAATGACGTTTAATAAAGAACATAACATATAATGAATATCATAAGATAACATAAGTTATAAGAGGGTATACAAGAGTACAGATTATTTGGCTTATCAGTATGGAACTTTTTGAAATGAAATGGAGTAATCTGAAAGAATTACAATATGAACTTCACAAAATGAAAAGACAAATAATAATGAAACACTAAACAATAAAATGAAAATGTAAAAATCATGGCACGACGATCCATATTATGATAGAAGGTAAACCAGTAATACAATTCCACGCAGAATGCATTTCAAAGACATCGGAACCGAATAAATCGACAAAGATTGAATCGGAAACTATATTTGGCAGTTGACTCGAGCTATATCAGTAGGATTAATAATCACTCTTAATGTGGCTCAGAAGCAAATTTCTAAACTTTTAGAGACAGACATACAGTTCCATTCGGAACAATGTTTTAAACGAAGGGAAGAATTATATTTTATGTTGTTTGAAATAATAAATGTAATGTTGAAAAAATTACGAAGTCTAAGTTTCTATACGTCACCCGGTCATTCTGGAGACACTGAAATTTTAAACAATAAGAGTTTCACTCTTCTGCGACTAAGATTGGCCGACTTATGGAGCTTTGAATATCACTGACTTAGAACACTTTAGTCTGTTTCAATGGTCATATCGAGGCAGATCAACCAATTAATGAGCAGCTTTTATTCGACAGTGCCACTGATTGGTTTAAAATTATACTAAATTATAAAACTGCTCCATAAATTGTGTTAAGGAATTTAAAGAGTGGAACTTTGTTGTTTAAAATTTGGTGTCATAAGGTCACGTTAACAAAAAAATGATTAATGGGAGAGGGGCTGTAAGCATAATTTAGACTCGTAAATTTTTTTTTGAACAGGCATTTATTGCTTCCAACAGAAATATAATCTTCCTGTGAATCATAGTATTTCCCAATAATATATGTCTACTTCTACAATGGTATGAAATGACATTTGGCCACGTGTTAAGAAAGTGGATAACTTATATGTAATGATTTCACTTTGAGCATCTCTAACGACTCAAATTTTTCTTTCGTCTACTTCTTGAACTTCACCTGAATAAGTATATATATATAAGGAAGGATGCAATAAATAAAGCAATTTAAATATTTAGTACGTAATAACATTTTTTAATACCAATAATATAAGTGGGAAAAGTAATAAACGTGCTGTTAACCATTAATATTTTGAAATGCACTGTCTGATTTAAGTATTTATGTATTTCTAATTTTACAATAAGACAGTAGGGAAGAAAATATTTTACATTCTGGTGAAATAAAATGAAAAAATTTCACAAATAAAAACACCCTAAACAAGTGAAAAATCTTAATCTTCAAATGATGAGGACAACTTAGTTCTTAAAATATTTTGATTATCGACATTTGTATGATCAAAATTAAACTAGGGAAAAGTAGTTTAATCTAATTCATTATTAGCAAAATAAGTAGTATGAGTTTAAAGCATTTCTCTTTCCTGGTTTCCTGAAAATTCCATGACAATATGTCCCAGTCGGTAGTTGACTGAAAGAACGGTAAACTCTTCACTACCATAAGATTATAATGTCAGAGTAGAAATACTTTACAGCTCTCGTAAATAATAACTGTTACGAAGAAAGTAAAACGTAAGTCCGGCTACTTCCAAATCTGAAAGTGTCGCAAGCTTCTAACTGCACTTGACCCGTGTAATTCCCTTACAGAACACTGAAATCATAAAAGTCCATGTAAAGAATTTATTACCATTAGGGCATAAAGTCTAATCTCCGGGGGGTGTATATGTCCATTGGGACCGAAAGGGTTCAAGATAGTTCTATATCCTAGTACCTTCTGTCAGGTGAGAAAATTAGGCTATATCTCACAATACACTCAAGATTTCTTTATAATGAAAACATACAAAATTATGCCAATTTTATTTCTATTTTCTTGCTAAATCTAATTCAAATACAGAAATACAGCTAGAGTAATTTGTTATTGGCCAAATTGCTCCTTCTTCTTATTTCATTTAAGGATTTTTGAGCCCATCCCTCCCGTAAACAAACGATTTTCCTTAAACCAGTTAAAAAAAATATAAATCTCAAATTTCTTTATATTCGACGCCTTAGAAATTCTCGTAGAGTTTTATTCTTAACTAAAATCACTGAAAAACACTTTTCTTTCTAAATTCTGATGAGGATACAGAATTTTCACATCACCTGTAAACATTACTGAACTTTACCAAGTGTACAAACATTAACCCATAAGTCAATAGAAAGTGCCAATAATTACCACAAATGAACATTTTATTCAAGCATACATCTTCCATAGGTTAATCTTTTTCCAGAAATGTTGATTACCTAAAAACAAATTTTATTTCCCTATGGATTCGCAGGAATACGATACGGCAAGCATTGTAATGGCGTATTGTAATTCATCTTAATTTTTTCATTTGTCATCAATACCGCTGAGATCATTATCAGACTCCTTGATTGACTGGGTGTGAAAAAGTTAAGTTTAATATTGGCATCCGATAATTTCTTATAGTTTGGTGTGGTTCAAAATGCAAATCTATAACCCCTAGAATAACTAGAGATATTTTGGATCACTTGCTATCAAAACAGGAACGACAGTGGTTGTCCGCTATATATCATTTTGATGCACTTTTATGAACAAGAATCAAAAATTCAAATCTCTTGTCTCACTGTCATTTCCTCAGTTTATAAATAAGATAGATGCAAGTATCTGAATAACAGCAAATAAGGCTTGTAATAAATAGTGCAAAATAGTATATGGATTAAGATGATGTAGGAGGCTAAGGTCATCGGTTGCTAGCAATGTTGGTTTTATCACCTCGATTTTGAGTTCAATGGTTTTATAGGTATCATACAATAGCCAATGGTTACAGCGCCGCCGTTTCAAGATTTGAAACATGAAAAAAATACACTTTGAAAAAGAGCGTTTTACTCTTTGTAAATTCAAAATTCCTCAGTATATTCTACTTGGTTAATTTCACTGTCGCAACGCATTCCTTTCGGATCTTACTTCACTGATGAATAAACTGCTAGCATGGAGGACTACCGTAATGTGCGCCAGTTCATTCCTTTCATCTGGTAAAATAATCAGTATACATTTGAAACAAAACATGTACATGTATAACACCAACTAAACAAAATATCAAAGTTGCAAAAAACAGTTAATTATACCACCAACATTTTCTCCCCTTTGAAAATATTTCCTGTTTCATTGTTGAAAATCTTGAGAGATTCTATTCCTGACAAAGTGCAGAAGTAGAATGAAGAAAACTGAAATTGCGTGCAAGATCTGTCGAAAATTTATTTAGTTATTCTTCCAGACTTTTCTAACTCTTTCTGAACTGTAATTTTACGTAATGATGCCCTGCTAGCTTTCAATTTCCCAAATAATTCGGATTGTCTCTCTGACAATTATCGCCGACGAAATTTCTCTTCCTCCTTGAGCTTGAAGCATTTTCTCTCAAAATGCTACCAAACTTTCAATGTAAACCCTAGCTTAATTGAAACATAAACGAGCCTTTAAAAGTAAATGAGCTTCTAAAATATCTAAATTTAATTTTAGATATAACTTACACCAATATTTTGATGCAAATATTTAGATTAGTTATTACTGTGTTTACACTATGCAAATTATATAATCTATTGTACTACGTAATTGATTATCTGAAACCTGTTGCAAATAATATTAGATTCCTTTGTTGCAATAATGAAAAAGGATTACTTTTATTGATTCCAATTAACATAGCAAGTATCGTAGTAATAGCTTCTATCTGGGTTTGAATTTAAATTATGAGGTAAGGTCTTGCTAACATTAAATTATTTAATCTATTAATACAAATTACTTCTAAACTAGTGGGACATTGATTAGAATATCTTACAGATTTTTTTTTTTTTTTTTTAAGTTTTTTGTATATTTGAAACCTTGTTATAGTGACACAAGATATTTCCATCTCTACTCAGATACTGAAATGGATTTTGCTTGTTTCCTGAAGAAAAGCAAAAAAGTTTTAAATCTAATGTTCAAGTTTTGAATATAGAAAACCAACATCTATTTTTTTAAGATAGATGAGCCATGCTGGCCTTCTACAGCATGTGGCTCCTTCTTTTCACTTACATAGTACCAGTTCCTTACAAGTTATTTACAGTTCTCATTGAAATACAATTATCTGTACTATAAAAACAAATGACAGAAGAATAAACCTTAAGATTGCCTTTGCCCTAAATGCTAAAATTTATTGAGTCCGTGGTTATGAAAGACCTGTTGTCTTGAAGTTATGCATAAAAAAACATTCACAGCTAAGTTAAACTTAACTTAATTTAATAGATTCTCATCTTGAGTAAATATAGAAATTTATAAATAAAAAACATCAAATAGCTTGTTGGATTAATCATAAAATAATAAATGTAAGCCCTATATGTCCATTCATCAAAATGAATCAGTGAGTCGCTAAAATGTACACTCCCTTTGAACCTCCGTGTGGAATACGACCAACCAGTTTGTCTCGTCCAATTTCATCTCATCATTAGTTGTTCAGTTTTATATCTCCAATAATACTATCAGGAAAAAACTCCTGCGTTCTCATTTGGGAAATCATACTCTGGTCTGCGCCATAAACACCTGTCTGGAAAGCTCATAATGCAAAAATTAAAGTTCTGTAATGAGCGCAGTAGGCCGCTTGGCTAGGAAGGGGTGAGGGATTTAAAGGAATGAAGAAACCGTCATCATGAAAGGTAAGTGGGCAGGTGTCCACTGTTCAGATGAATCTCAAAGGACTGGGGTCCAAGGCGCACACCTAGTCCCAAATCAATGTCAGCCGTCAAGAGGCATACAGTCACAGGCCTTTCAGTGCAAAAGCTCTCACCTCTGGGTACAGAACTTTCACCTTTTCTTATATTTAATTTGAACAGGAAGCAAATTTATAAAATTTTACTGATAATTAAAGAAAAAAAAATATATCATACTTTCTAGTTAGATAATATCCATAATTTTGAAAACAGTGAAGTTTCCTGCAAACTGTCAATTTTCGCAAATAATATGTAATTGCAATCTTGCTAACTTTGGGTTTAAGTGAAATCCTATAATTTCAGAAGTCTCAGTTTTACCTTGTTTCAAAGAAATTAATAGATAATTGGTTGAATGTCGCTAAACTGACATCTCCTCTCACCTGCGTGATGAGGCAGTATGTTTCCAAAGAAACCATTAGCACGATTTTCATTGTTTCATTACTAAAGCACGTTCAAACGAAAGGCAACTCCAAAAAAATGTGCCTATCCTTATCAAATATAGTGAGTGCAATATAACATAAGAAAATGTTCAATGCTAAGTTGTTGTTAAAAAAATGTTCTTCTAAATGTGATTTAGAATTAAAACTGCTCTCAAAATCATCGCCTGTTTTACATGTAGAATTAGTTTTGTTTTGTAATAGATACTTTTATGAAATATTTTATGACATGCAAAATGAATCTTATTTCACTTTAGTAGCAAAATGTAGTTATTTTCCTTCTATATTTCTTGGAGGATTATTATGTGAAATTTTAACGGCATTTGCTTGGAGAGATCTAGTTTATAGGCTATAATATAATCTTGTTTTTTGTTTCTTTGTCTCATTGAATGTTCAGAGTATGGTTCTCTGCTGCTTTCAAATCATTTTATTTTTCTCAAAACCTTATTTAGAAGAGAGAGAAAAATTTAAATTGATGCTCCACGCATAAACAATATATAAAAATGATTTTAAAATAAGTGCAATGGCACTCTTACGAAATTGGCACTTGTTTTGTAGACGCTCCTAGATAATCTCATCTAGGAATCATCTGGTCTAGGGATTCATTATTTTCTCTGTAATCCGTCAATTTTATGTGAATTAATTGTGTTTATAAAACACCATGAAAATACACAAGGACTAAACTGAATTTATTCCCTCAACTCCATTCGAAATGAAATCACCTAAAATATATCATGAAAAAATGTTAATGAGTAATTTATTCATTATTAAACCCCATTTCAACAGAAACTTAGAATGTAGCCTCTAAGGTAACATAGTCACTAAATATTTTCTCTCAATCTTAAGAATTTGTAAGAGAATACCATAACTCTTTTCCAACTAAACATGTTTTTCCAGAATGGTACATCCTAGTTAAATAAATGAATTTTCCAACATTTCCCCAGTATAAATATTGAACAATATAAACAAGTAAACCACCATAAAATTAGATACTATTTATATTCTGAATATCTTTGACGGCGTTCCTTACACGTTGCAGAAAACAAATAAAAACCTTTTCTTCTGATGCTACACTTAGAAACTTGCGCTTAAAAAGCTACTTGGTCTACAATCACAACGAGGAAAAATCCCGATAAGAAGCGTAATCGTAAATAAATAAAACAAAAAGAAAAAAAGGGAAAAAGTTCTGCCTAACAAAGTAGATCATCCCCTCGTCTTCTTTCCCTTCAGGACGTAGCTTTTGGAAAAAGAAGACAATTAAAAGCAAAGAAAAATCATCAAAATATCCAGGGTTAGAAAGAGAGGAGGCCGTAAACGGACTCTTCACAAGATATCTGTGTAGCCCTGGGGAAGTTTAGTCTAATGGAATTGCGTGTTGAACGACGTCCTGCTATCAAGTTAAAATTACACTGCTGACGAATTTTCTTCCAGTTTGTTTATTTGATTTCATTGCTCTTTGTTCCTGAAACTCTGTTCTTCCAGTGCATACTTTTTAAGTGTAATGGATGAATTCAAATGCAAAATGTAGCTGATGGATTTTTGGGTCTTGACAATACGCACGCATTTTTGGAAACATTAACATGCAGAGAGCCATTTTAACACCAACTTTAGACAAATACTCTTTATATTATTCGATATTCTAAAAAATTGTTCATTTCAATGCATGAATATTTTTCATGCAAATAAGTTGAGTTCCACAGAAGTGCAATTTTGAAAATGTCATCTATCATTATTTTCACATCTGCAGGAAACACTTCAAAAGACCCTTGTGTCTCTGCTGCTCATATCTGTTCTGTCATACCCATGATGGCAAAATGAATTTTAAACTAGAAAATGGATATCCTAACACTTCCCCAATAAAAGTGGATTATCTCCTCTAGACTACCAATGAGATAGTAAAAAGTAATACTGTGTGTAGGTTTTATGGAAATCCAGAAAATTCATGGATCTCTAAAAAATAGTCCCAAGCGTGTGAGATTGCAGGTTAACATCCTCCTGAGAAAAGATGGTGGGTCAAAACATGTTTCTTTTGCATGTAGATAATGTTTGATATATTTGGTATAATACCAAGCCATTGGACGATTTTTCTCGCATGATTCAATCCTTGGGACTGGATAATAGATTATTTTACCCTTTCTACCTTTTCCTAGTTCTGTAACATCTCTATGTGTGATTTGGTGATCGACTGTCAATGAGGGTAGGCAAAAAATATTCCACAGAAAGTATAAAGGCTGCAGAGTTTATTATTCAGTGACTGAGGCTTAAATATGATTCAGGTCTTCTCAAACCCAAAGAAAATTTGGAGATTTCTCTGGATGTACTCTGCAACGGGTTTTTCCGAACCATGTTGTAAGGAAATACTTGTTTTTTTGTACTTAGACTCGTGTTTTAGAAGCCAATTCTTATAAATAATTTCGAACAGCTAATTTTTTAAAATGCCTTTAGTCATATAAAATTTACCTACCAGTGCTGTAATTTCAAAGAATAATATTCAGGTTTTTTATTGCCCACACTTCAATCCCCAGATTACCCAAAGGGAGTAAAGCATGCCATCTAGTTCATATGGGAAGAAAAATTCCAATACATATATTATGTAAATAATAATATAATAGAATTATACAATATAATACAAAATTTACGTAATTCAATGCAAAAACAATATATAAAATAAATACAATAAAATTACTGCAAATAGAAAAATACAAAATGTGAATATAAATATAATAAAATACAAGAAGCTAAACATAACAGGTAACAAGCAAAACATAAATAAATAACGCAATAATTAATTAAGTAATAATAACGTAGATATATCTTGTTCCAATCACTTAAATTTAAAAACATTTCCTTCCTGGTGGCCCTACTCCTCAAATCTTAAAATGCACAGTGAAGACACTTGGTTGCATTATGAACACGTCTGAGCATTTTTATAAATTGTGAAATAGAAACAATGAAAAATATACTTTTTAGATCTGAATTAATAAAGATTAATATTGAATATATCTTTTGAGAATAAATTATTACAAATTTACAAAAAATCTGAATTTCTGCTCTTTTTCAAAGGAAATTCCCAAACTTCAAACATGCTAGAGGTCAAACTTTGTAATAATTCAAATAAAACCATTTCTAAAATAAACTATATACTATGGACTAGTACACTAATCTTAATATTCTTTGATAAATAAAAAGATTGTTTGTTATGTTACTAAAACTCATAAGGTTTTGAGGCTTTTTTTCTGAGCTGCATCTGATAACTCTTTCTTTTCTATTATCTATGTCTACTCTGCTTCACCTGCTGGAAGTGCCTAGTTCCTCATGTGAGGGTAGGTGCGACCTGTAATAAATATTATCAGTTCCTTCTCTCTACTCCACATTAGTCCATGTTTCCTGAGCAACCACTCCTGTATGAGGGAAAAAAAACGTCCCAAGAGCAACAGAATTCATCTCTTGCCCTGCTATGATTTCTTTGTGTTGATTTTGGAAATGAGAAGTTAGATTTTATCTTGCCTGTTTCAGATATGCCCTACTTAACAATTGCTATCTTTAATTCTTCTGTCTAATGAATGTCAAGTAGGATGAATATGAGGTGGTTTTATGACTATTCTAATCTTCTTTTATTACCAGATTCACAAAGAGTCCATTTGTCTGTATTTAACTACGTCGCCATGATATGGTTTTTCCTCATCCATCAAAGATGAGTGTGTTTATTTTGTTTTAGAAGAGGCCTTGGATATTCTACACATCGATGATGAGACATAGTCGTGAATATCTTGGAAGGCGTGGGAAGAGCCATTCAAATCTAGATTGTGGTGGAGGTGGATTGCTTCAATATGACTAAGAGTACTTGAATGTTTTATTTACTGCAGTAGGTTGTCCATCCATTCTCTTTTTGTATCTACCTTTATTTTATTACATGAAAAAGACCGTTCTGGGTTCCTCTACTTTTACTTGAGGACAGCTGTTGGAATAGGTGATAGAAGCCTATTTATACTGAAGAGGAACTTTCTTGCCTGATTGATGATAGATTTCTTTAATCTCTGTGAGTTAACATTTGGACACAAACTATACCCCTTCCTACAACATGCGTTACCACCAATGTACCTTTCAGAAATATTTATGCAAAATATTAAATGACAGAAATTTTATTTCATTAAAATGTTATTTTAAAAATATTTTGAAGGTAAGTTAGTATATCCAGGTATTTGAATTAATGGGTAAAAATGAATTGAATCAAGCAGGATTTTATATTAAGAAGACAAGTGCTTAACAATAATATATGAACTATGGAAAATATTATATTTAATGAAAACTTAATGATGAGTTGTGATGAAAGTGTTGATTAATGTCATTTTGTATTCTCCTTTTAAATTCGTTTATGCCGTCCGAATTTCAAACTAAAACTGGTATTGACAGCTTGCCTATACATTCTACATAATGCCTAAATTTCAAAATGTTTATGGCAACATATATATATAAATATTTTCTGATTTTCAAACAATTTCTTCATTATGAAAACAATTCGTTGGAAAAATCAGATTGCCATTATGCCGTGAAATAATAGATATCGGCCACCTTTCAGCCTAGTATAAAAACAATTGTATCCTGCATTTTTGGTGGGGAATATTTTATTTAGTATTTAATTTTAAAAATAGCCATCCTAGTTTTCAGTTGATAAATTATGAAACGAAATTCCTCCTTGGTGGTATTGAAATGGAAATCGCATCTGTTGTCTTTTTTTATACCTTTCTTAAATCATCAAAATTAAAAGTACTCAATAAAAAATATCTTAACATTTATTTTAAATATAAAAAAGATTTTAGCAGATATTTCTAATGAGGAAAAAATTTACATTTCAAACAGAATCCATCTACAGATTCTACTAAAAGCATACGCTGAATTGTAACTTTTTTTAACTACTAGGAAATCAGATATTGAGTCTTAATTTCAAATTGGATTCTTCTTCAAACATATATGTATACATTATCTGATGCACATTTTGTTGCCAAGCATTCTTCCTTTTAATCTTCTTCCATATCTCTATGTTGAATAGGTGTGTACTGGAATTTTACTGATTTCTACGTAATTAGAAGTCTGTTTTTCTGAACCTAGTACCACTGCTCAAAATTAAATCAACTATTTAAAAGGTAAAGTTCGCTTTATTTTATCTCTTTGTGATACCTTATTATTTTTCCATCCAACTGTAATAATCCAAGTAAAATGTGCCGTGGCCATTCTTGTTAATCTGAGTTTAAGACTAATAAAAGACCTTGTCTTTGTCTTACTTGCGCATAATTAAGTTCACAAACTAATGGTCTTTAAAGTTCATAGTGACCAACCTACCTCTATAAATAAACATTATTTGTTATCATCGATTTGTTTGTATTAATTTAGATTTTTTCCTATTTCTAGCTTTCTGTCCACGTATGAAATAAATGTGCAGTAAGAGCACATTTGTCTGAAATTTATTGTATGTCAAATATTTATATCTGTCAATTTTGTTTAATCACGGCTTTTATGAAGTTGTGATAAGTAAGCATCAAATGATACATATTTCATAGCTAATCGATGTAAAACTATTGCAATACTGTTCTACCTATTTTACAAGAGAATAGATAGGAATTCCCAGACCGAAATGTGGGCTGGAAATACGAAATTTATTTTTAAGATGAGTATTTTCTTTTTTCCGACCTTGCCAATAATATATTTCATCCATCTGGAAATCGCTGTCTTGATAATGTAAATACAATAAAATCAACAAAAAATAAAAAATAATTGATTTAAGGATAGTTTACTTGAGGTGCGCATTTAATAATTTAAGAGATCCTATTATCACAATTGACACATAAAACCTGATGCCATTTTGTCCAGTGTCCAAACACAGCACACAAGTTTATTACAAATAACTGAAGAAATACGGAGAAAAAACACTTTTGCAGATATTTTCGATGTGATAAAACTGGGTTTTAATGAGCTGAGAACCTGAGACGAAAAAAGGACGGAGTGGAAATAAATCGGAAACCTGATAGTTCCAGAAGATTTAATCAAAAAAAGATCCTCGTGTAGATTTAGCAGAAATCTCACCCTAGAAAACTTACGAATCCCTTGTAAATGAAAATATAGCTGTGTTGACTCGTTTTTTATATCTGGATGACATGGTAGGATTGACTGGCAATTGATGAAATGGGTACAATTACTTTCAGTCACACTGAAAACTCTTTCTTTCAGATACCCTATTTTCCTTTAAACATTTAAATTTCCCAAAATTAAAGTAATGTCTGAATTTAGTGGAAAATTACAATTGTACTTTTTCAGAAGGAGTCTATTGAATGAATTTAATAAACTCTCTTTCCGTGAAAGTCATAAATTGTCTCTAAGAAATATATGAAAATAATCCTTGAGTGTTTCTCCTTGATAATGGAATTCTAAATGTGTATGAAAAATATCACCTAATAGTTATGTTTTTTCAAACAAAACTGCATTAAAATTGAGACACGTATAGGATCGGAGCTCGATTTCCAGTAAATATTATTCTTGAATTGAACAACAAAAGAAGCATTCTATCTCTTCAGACGACTGAATTAGCAAAATTTTGTAAATTGATTTAGGAAGGCACACTGCACAGTTAAATTAGAAGCTATGTTGCAAAACGAAAGTTAATGAAACTATTGAATGAAAATTCCTTTCTTCCTCCTGAAATTAGAATTGTTCAATACAATCTGTCCCTAAAAGTCTATAGACCTAGTAAAATATATATTTTGAAGCAAAACGGAAATTCATACAAACACCAATTTACAACATGTTTATTCAAACCATATGCGACTTGTAATTCAACGAAGACATTTAGAAAAAAATAACAATTTGTATTTCAATTATATACCAAATTGGAAATATTTGGTGTCCCAAAAGTTTATAGAATACATGATATTTCTAAATAAAAAGGTGCTCAATACAAAGTTCTTATTAGTTTAAAGTCTTCCATTTGTATGACACTGTATACAATAAGCCTTTTCCATCGACATAATTACACACTATATGTGTATTCCAAGTTGCGGCCCATGCACTTCACGTATTGTCTCTGGCAGACCACTGAAGAAAATTGCTCCCTCCATTCTCATATATGCCTTCCTGAGTCATAAAGCCCCATACATTCTCATTCTGGTTTTGATAAGGGCTCTGCTCTGTGACAACTGCTACAGTAACATTTTAGTAGCATTAGCAGGCTGGATGGGGGTATTTATCAGACACGATATCCTGCACCTCTACTGTCCCCATGTTTTCTGAAAATGGCATAAGAAGATTTTCTAGTGTTTCTTTGTATTAAGGAAAATTCCTGTCGGCCATCTATATAGAAGGCTAAAACCCACCACGGTTGGCTGAAACTAAAAGCCGTCCGCACCATCACAGATCCACTCCAGACACTTTGCTCCAGTACTGAAGTTCTTGGCAGTTTTGCCAATCATGCCTATATTTCTTATGGACTCTGTCAGGTCCCATCGACGTCCCCATTTTCATCACTGAAAAGGACAATGTCATCCAATGACTACATGACATAAGGATTACGTATTTCCATGCAATTTTTTTTTTTACTAATGGAAGGTTTAAAGTGGTAATCTTTGTTTTAATTTTTTGCGGGTTATATAGCCAGATTTTAATTTGTTCAGAACAGTGTTCTTGAGATTTGCAACTGGAAGCCCTTGTAATTACAAGTGAACTGACATTTTCTGACTTAAGATATTTTTGTATCTGTCTGTCACTAAGGAATATCTACCGCCATTAATGTATTCCTCCTTCTTGAAATACGTTTTAGTCTATATTACTTTGCTGAGTTAATACAACAGATAACCATACTTTTAGAATGATTTAAAAGCCTGCTATTTCCCTAAAAGTCTTAACAAGCAAATATCATGCAGAATTTCACCTAACAGAGAGCTACAGTTTTAGGTATTTTGAAAACGTATGAAGAAAATCGACCGCTTTCCTTCTTCACAACGTGGATTTATTAGGTCTGAATCAACGTCATGATTACTGGATACCATATTTCCGTGGTGGTAACTGTATTTGTTCATAAACTTTTGGGACAGGTTATTTTGTTTATTCAAATGATTTAAAAAAACTGACATTAAATATACTTGGTAGAACTGCTATTTTCTGGGCTAGTTGGAGTATAAGGTACTAGTACAGTAACTTGTACTCAAAATACACTTACAACAAAAAATATAGGTAAAAATTACAAGATTTTATAAACTTCTTTGGGACAGACTAAGTTGGTACACAAATTTGCTACTGAATAATTACATACATGTGTATCAAAATATTCTGAGAATAGCCTACAGACAAATAGTTGGTTATCTAAATTGCTATGTTGTAAGTTGGATATCTGTTGTCTGATATAGTATGCTAATTTCTCATCTCCTGTGATTGTATTAGAACCCAAAACTCAGTTTCTGTCTGTTTCAGAGAGCAGACCTCATGAGCTAAACCTGGTGAGGTGGCACAGCAGAAGACAAATGTTGTTGCTGGCTGAAACTCACGAATGACGATTGTTCACTAAAAAACTACTAATACGTAGAATCTAGCTCTGCTTTCGCCAAGTTCGGTGGGCTCTGTCGATGTCCCCAAAATGCAAATAGAATAATGGTCTCTCCCCAGAAAAGTAATTTGCGACGAGCAATGGTACGAACGAATTTAAGAGCAGGTGATATGTTGTAATGATCCTGTTACCTGGAAAATGCATGGCCTCCAGAGAGTCTCATGAACGCTATTTAGCCAAAGTGTGCTCAGTATCCTTGTATTGATTTGTACAGTTTAATATAAAATTTTATCTTTTAAACCCTTTCTATACTTAATTATGTTGCTAGTATACATGAATTTCCTCTTTCTTTTTGTGTCTGTTCATGTGTCTTCTCTTCCAAAATCATGATGACACAGATTCCTGAAACCTTCGCGGCAGCAACCTTCAGGTTAAGGTGGCTCTACAGAGATATTACGATTGGCCATGTCATATCACTGCCATATCAGGATTTTCATTTACCACTAGTTAAGATATTCATGGAATCCTCAGTCTGGAAACCTGATTCCTCTAAAGATCCTCTATATATAACACAGCAATCATGCTTAATGGCGCAACTTCCTCCTGCTACCGCAGTTAGATAGGTGCCAGCATGCGTCGTCCTCGACATCTGACCGTGGTTCAAAATCATTAGATTATCCCTAAATAGCTTTGCAAATTTTCAAACGGACGTTAATTGCAATCAAAACACTGACAATTACAAGCATATTTCTCCGTCTGTTTATATTTGTTGTATCTCAACCTTTATATAAACCAATACATATGTAAAGGTTGGCATTTACTTACTAGCAATTGTTTAAAGTGGAAAAACACGAAAACACTAAGCACTATTCTAAGAGACGAATACAAGTACTCAAACACATAACGAAAGCATTTGATCTTCAAATTTTAGTCTCTTTATTCATTCGCGATTACTAAAAATATCTGGCAAATTTTTAAAATACCTAATTAAACAGTAAGTCAAACTGAAAATACGGAAAAAGATGGTTAGGTATCTTGCGTGTATAAAATGATTCTTGCGTATGCGTAATATCAAAAATGGTTCTTTGAACTTTACTAATTAAGAAACTACCCAATACTGATTGACAATCTCACTCTATGCGACATGTAATACCTAAATTTAAGAATGATTCTAATACAACCAGAACACCCAAATGGAAAAAACAACTGATAAGGCTGTAAAATATCCTATAACAGTGAACTTATCCTAATTCTTCTGAATTACGTTAAAAAATTACCTATTTCAAGCAGGTAAGTTGATTCCTTACTCGCACTTTTATTCTCCTTAGCAAAACCGATCTGACCATAAACCCGACAAACTGAAATCGAGGCAGCAAAAAACGGAACGTTGGCTTGAAACATCAGCGGAATAGTAATCCGTCGACTGACTGATTAACGCGTAATTTTAGTTCCTATATTAGTAAAAACTAATGATAACCATTTAGTTTAGAAAAATATAACAACCATGGGTATAAGACAAAACATGCTAACGAATCACCGTTAAAGACGAGTTAGAAAACAAAATAATAATTGTTTTCACTTACATAAATATTAATGTAATCACATCTTCAAAATATATTTACAACTGAATAATTTATCCGCATCGATCGGGATCAACCCCATATCCACGACTTTAATGAAAACATTCTTTAGAAAATCATAATATACAAATTCTTTATCGTCTGAAAACGTTTTTACTTCCAAATTTTGCCTACAAGAGGAAATATATATAGGATTTGTAGACACGAATGTCTCTAACAATTAATTAAATAGTTAAATTTTCATTAATAAAAAGTGTCAAAATAAACTAGATCAATAGTTATTCCAGATATAAATTATGAATCATCTGCTTTAAACTTTGTTTAGTATTCTTCCAGGTTCTTTTATATATTTATAGGTTCTTCTAGTAAATAGCTCCTTCATATGGCACTTTGTTCTTGAATACTAAAAGTCATTGTCTGCTGGGAATTTTACAGACACCATTCTTTTTAAATTATAGAAATGTATGAGCAATAATTGTTCTAAATAAATATGTGTCACAAAAGGTTATAATCTTTAATATAGTATAAAAATATTATTACGCAACATAACACTTCTCTGAAATATATACCAAAATTCGTAAAATCTGTTAATTAATTTTAAAAATTCTATTCATAACAATTTTTTAGTTATCTGTCACTTCTCTCTTATATAAAAAAAATTAAAAAATTAAAAAATATTTATTAGAAATAAAAAGAAATTTGTTGAAAGTCTCGCCATTGCTACTCAAATCTAGTTTAATGCATTAAATCGGCTTTTATTTAAGAATTCTATCTGCTGTAATAATTTTATTTATTAAATTCTAGCTACATATTGGGTATTAATAAGATTTCAAGGATATAAAATGTTATCATTGAAAAAAAAACAGTCCTAAGATGGAAAATAAAATGTTTTGGGGAGAATGGTCTGAAGTTAATACATGGAAAACTTTTTCTGTTAATTTCTTGAATTAACTGGCTGCTTAATTAACTTCTAGAATTTCAAAAAGTTGACAAAAATCTTCCCTCTTGTCTTAAGTGTGAAAGTTTGGTTGAAATTCCTGAGTAGTTTAGAGGATATGTGGAACATACCCACCATACATGTCTTCCATAAACACTTTATTTGCATTAAGATTAAAGAGAATCTATTCAATCTTCACAATTCTTACATTAAAGAGGAACAACAAATTTATACCTCATGTTATAATTGCAATTGGGGATATAAACGCAAGAGCAAGGCTGCAAATATTCTTCTATCCTGTTGCCTTTTATGTAGATATTTCTTAAAATATCTTCTCACAATAGCAGAAATTCTTAAATTACTCTACCATATGAAATAAATAAGCAGATATGGAAACATCTCGCCTAATTGCTTTAAGATTGGCTGGTAACTTAATATAAAAAATATCATTACGTAATCTTCTGACACGCAGAACTTTCATTTGTGCTGCTGTCTAACCTGATTAGGTTGAATAAAATGGTGATGTATATGTAAAGCCAATATCAAGTAGAACTTTGTAAAATGCTGTGTAAACTTCATGTTTCATTCATGCATTCATATTTATATTATATTAAATAACATCATATATATTATATTACGTTTGTTCAACTGGCACATTAAATAGAAATGCATGTGTCAAATGGAAGCCTGGTCATAAGAACTCCTCCTTAACAGTGACCCGCACATATGAAATTTTGGTAAATAACATTCTGGACTGATTTCATGCAACTGTGCTATTTAAACTTTCTAGAATTAATGACTTTAAGATGCATTTAATTAAGTACTGAAAATTAGCCGCAGTTAAGTTCTAATACGTAGACATTTTAAGGAAAAATAACTTGGAAATATTTATTCACCGACAATTATTTCTAAACCATCTTAAAGAGTTCTTCCTTAATGATACTAATTCCCCATTGTGCAACATTTTCTATAATTATAATTATTATTCCAAAATTCATCTTTTAAACAGAATTTGTACTATATTCTCTCATTGCTATAAAATTAAATTCAAACTAAATTATTAGCCTTCATGAAATCTTAAATACAATGAGTTTTGCCACAGTTAAACAATATTAGAAAAGACTTTTCTCTGAACATTTTATTTCCGGTAGTGTTATGACTTTCTACATGTTGTTTAATAGTTTGGTTAGGGAACAGTTCCTATCGAAGGAGACGAACTAGGGAGAAAAGATGTTTTCCTTGCATCTGTCACAACACTTTTCCAAATGGAAAACAAATACCGTATGAAATTTGCTCATGCCATTCTGGGTCCATTCTTAGATCAACTGTCTTTTATAAACTTTCAAAAATTATTACTTCTTAAAATAATTAATTACAGTACAAATTAAGCCAATTTAAGCCTTCTGAAATATATATATTACACTAAGATGATTATACCCACTTTAACCAGCAGAAAATCTTCTTTAACTGATCTGAGCTATACGCGTTCTCTTCCCTCCAATTTCAATAAACATTTTAAAATTCATTCCAAATAATTTGTAAATAAAGCTTTCAATTTGTCATTAAAATCTAGACTGAATTTTTTGTCTCTGCTGTAATCCTTCATTCTTAATCACACTGTTAAAGTTATAAAATATTTCCTTTATCGAAACATTAACAGAAAGGTAAATTTTATTCTGTAGCATGTACACTGCCAGGTAATTAGCCACCTGGCGTTATTCCGCCGCTTTTCTTACTCCTTATCTAGAAACAAAATTAACTGGTGGAACAACGTACCATTAGATTCTGGGGTTAAAATTTGGTAAAGGGGCCATCTATATTTAAAAAAATGCACTAATTTCAAACTTTAAATGCAAACCCTTTTTATTTACAAATAAGTTTCTGCAAACTACCTCAAGATATTAATTCTTGGTAAATATATCATTAGTAGATTGGAAGATATTACCTCTTGTTTTCTGATAAAAAAGGGGTCAACCTACATTTGTTTTACTACTATTTTTTGTTTATTGCTTAAGTAGCTAAAATTATTTTCACTTTAAACGCTATTTTCAGTTAATTTCTTCATCTTTCAATCTGTAAACTTGATGTAAAATCTGTAAATAGAATAATATTACACTAATTTTAACTTATAAATTTTTAATTTATATTTACAAATAGTTAAATATTTGGTATATTTAAATTTTATAAAATGTAAAGTTGAGTAATAATTATATTTAATAATGAAAACGGTTTCGAAATATATGCCATTAAGTGCAGCGACTATAAAGGAAATAGAAAATCACCTGAACTTCAAACTATTCATGGGGTTGTTGAAATTTGCATGGACAATGAAATAGGTCATCTGCACTGATTACTCTTAAAAATTTAGTCTTCTATATTCAAAAATTTTGCTAATCTTGATAAAATATTTCATGTGCTCAAAATTTTATAAGTGTAGATGTGTAGAATAATCTAAATTATTGCAAACAAGAATAAAAACTATATTATTTCTCAAGATATCAATAAAAATTTGTACTTTTATTCTTTAGCATTGAAACCTTAAAGATTTATCTTGTTTTTTAATTTCAAAAGTTATTGATCTCAATAATAAAATTCTCACATCTGAGCATACTTCACGTAGTTTTGAATTCCGTTGATACAAAAAATGTGTGTTGTCATTCTAAAATCTTAGTTAGTGCAATTATAAATATACGTCCCTTTGATGATTTCGGCTACTACATGTGTGATCCATAGGTTTCATGTACAGAATCTTCAGAGAGATTGTGTATCCATATCTCCGGCCCTCAGAAGCTAAAATTACCAGTAAGCTGCCATATCTCTCCTGAGTGTTTCCAGAGAGAAAAGGAAAGAAAGGTAACCTCACGCTGGATTTCTTTCTTTTCCTCATATGGCAACGTAAGCTGATGTGTGTGATGTAAAATTGATATTCTCTAAATAATGTGTCTACTGAATTCCTCGTCAACGACATCCAGGAGGCATAAAAATTACAAGAATCTCCCACAATGGAGAAAAAAAAAAATACAAGTATGATAAATCTAGCTAAGATTTAAAGTAATGCAGGGCGTTTGTTTTTGCTCAAATCTTACCTAATAGATGCGATTTCCAGCAGTAATTACTTATGCAAAAAATAAAACTATTCCTTCATTGCTCCACCATTTACCTTGTAAGCCATTATACATCACTCAGCTTAAAGAAGAAAAATCCACCTTTCCACAAGCAATAATGTTAACCAAATAATAAATATCTGTGCTTTCTTGTTACACAAATCAAGGGCAGTTTTACCTAAAATATCTTTGAGAAATTTAAACTAATTTTGAAACATTATCAGATTAAATAAATTTCCATTTTTAGATTTATCCACACCATTCCATTAATGCATGTTAGTGCTCAGAAGAATGATTTATGAATAAAAAAAATTCCCAGGATCAATTTCTTATTGTTTAAAATGTATACAGGTAGTTAAATATGTGTTCCCTAAACTCCAATGTACACCGCCGACTATTGTACCATGATGTAGTACATTTAAATAACGGATAGCCTTAGATCCCCTCTTCATGAAACAGCGCTGATGGAAATTTTTTTCTATGGACTCTGCGACAAATAATATGACTTTAAAGTTCATGTATTAGGTTTTATTGTTTAATTTATCTTTTATTATGTAAATAAAACAAGTTTTATTACAGAGTAAAATAAAATAAGATTTGGAATATTGAGGTTCATATTTAAAAAAATCAACCAAATTCCATTTGAATTTCCAGTCAGTTCTAAATACAGCACCACTAATGACGATTTGTTTTAGAATGCTTTATAGCAGGGTATGAAACATTTGTTTACTACCGTGCCATTTTTCTAAAAAATTTTTAATGAGGTCATAGACGTGCCGTCAACTAATCTGACTCTCGTGGATTATTGGGAAAATAATAAATACTAAATACCTATCAACTCAAAAAAACTCTTTATTTGATTACAAAAAATACATTTTGCAATGTCCTTAGTAAAAGAGTAATGCGTAATTCACCAGTAACATTAGTGACTTCTTTCTTTGTTGCAATATTGACAAATAACTTATTAGGGTTGTAAGATGTTACTTTAGCAGAACGGCTGATCCGAGTCCTGTCAAACGGTTTCTAAGCGAGTCTTTAACCTCTGAGCGCTCGTAAACGGTTTTAATGTAAAGAAAATTTATTCCTGACTCTGGCACCATGTTTTTCTTCTTTCTGGTCGCCATGAAGATGGGGAATGTAAATTGGTTTTTCCCTATTTCCACTCTTGCAGTCGTAAGTGGCAAATAGATGTCTCTTTCTGCCTCTGCTTTCTCCTCCGCATTGATGACTTGTTGACAGTGAGAGATTCGTGGTGATCATGCAAGGCCAGACGGGCCTGCAGGTGGTGGAAAGAACGTTTGCGTCAACAATTATACCCCCACGTTAAAATAGAATAGCAAGGTAGGGAAGTTTTCATGCAGTTTTCTGAAACTTCTAGAAAATAAAGCTTTCTTTTCTTACAAACAAAAAAATGTTTGTGAAGAGATACCTCTGAAATGAACCTCTAAATTGACTTGTAATTTTAGTACATTCCGCATACTACCTTGGGGTTGTTTAGCCTGAAATCAAAGAATAATTTGAAATAAGTAATGATTTGTTATTTTTTATTTTGCCAATTTGCAAAAAAGAAAAGACTATGTAGAAAAATGTATTATGACTGGCTTTCTGAACCCATTTTAGAAATAGTCTAGAAACCTGATAATTTCTTACCCAGAATAAATAATTTACTGCATTCTTGTTACTTATTACTGTAACAAATTATATATTAAGGGGACGAAGAAAATACATGAAAATGATGCTATAATCTAAAATATTTTTAAAAAGTTAATACTTAACTACATTTAGAACTGTTGTCTTACAATTCAAATAATAAAAAAATAATTGTCAAGAACTCATAAAATACAATTTGGACTGTGACTTACAAATAAGTTAACAAAACAATATAAAGTATTTTGTTTCATTTTCTTGTTATTCATTATAGCAAACTGTTGATAATATAATCACAATTTAATTTTATATCTCATTCGGATTTGACAGATATCATGGTAAGAAATTGAATCGTTCTTAAATTTGTGAACTTATAATTTTCTTTATTATTTTTAATCAAGAGAAAGTTATTCTGCAGAACATTTGTAATCATAATGTTTATGTATTTTTCGGAACAGACGCAAAATTTGATACAATTTTAAATAAATAATTTTAAATAAATATTGTAATACTACTGAGTCCCTGAAATGGTAAAACCCCTACGTCAAATTTAGATTTCATCTAATAAATCAATATAGCATTGCAAGTTGCATTTGGGTCTGCAAAATAGGTTAAAGATCGTATTCAGACAGTTCTAGAATATTATCCACTAGATAAAAAACCTATGACTTTACTAAGCTTGGACTTCTATTTTGTTCTTCCATCGCGCAATTCTATACCATCACACAACTGGGTGATTAAGAATATGAAAAGTGTAAGCAATTCATCAATTAAATGATTAGATGCATAGAATAATATTAAATTGATGTATAATCTAATATTTAAGTCAGCAGTTGGTAGAGGAGTTACAAATTTCTAGCTAGTACATTATCTGTCATGCCTTATAATGGACGATTTACTTCTTTGAACCAGTAGTTTTGTTATGAAATGACAACAAAATTAAATTTGTCTAACTATATAAATATAAATATTCAAACAGTCCCTCTATACTTGCTGAAAAAGCAACTATAAAAAAGTGAAAATATTGTTCATTCTAATTTTATTTTTAGAACTAGTATTCGAGTCACAAATCTGCTCATTTCATGAATGAAATGCTGCTTTAAAAGAAATAAGCTCTTCTTTCAAGAAGCTAAACATTTTTTAAGCAAAGATAGATGATTCTGGGCAAAAATAAAACTTCGTGAAACCAACGTCTGTTTCCTAGAAAAGAAAGAATTGCAGGTGATGTTACAGATTTTAAGAGACAGAGACAGGCATTTGAATAAAATTTCACCCCATGTTCTTAAACGTTGTATAATGCACAGAGAACGTGTCAGATAGCTCTAACCCACCTCAAATGTAATCTGCATAAAGTGGTTTCAGTTTGTATTACAATTTCCCTTTGTCTCCTTCCTTATTGTCCTTTCTCTGTAAAATATCAAGAATATAACTATTGGTAGCTGTTTAAATGAAAAGGAACGGATGTGCTTGAAGAAGAACAGATATTCATATCTCGTATAAGCCTTTAGGTATGTATAAGATTTGTCCATCGATGTAATTATGGCAAACAGACATCGAAAAAAGAAGCGTAGTTGAAGTGTTACAACAAACAGCAAATAAAAGTAATTAGTATCGCATCAAAAAAAAATACATTCTTATTTCATTTTTTTGCAGATAGTAGATGCTGGACGATATCTGAATAATTAAATTAATTATTTGTTGGCCGTTTATTATATGTCAGTTTATAGTTGATATTTCAAAAATTAGGAAAATGGATTTTCGTTAAACACTTGTTAGAATTTTTTATAAATGCTACCTGTTTTCACCGCAAGTTGTAATATGTCTTTTAGAGTAGGAAACACTTTTATATTCGATATTAAAGAGTACAATAAAATGCTTAGCTCCAAAGGCTGAAAAAAGAAATTGTAAAATAGAAAATTTGGCAAGTTCCACCAAAAGAGCGATAACAGTTATCTTTTGAATTTTTTTAAGATATGCTGCGCCATCCAATCTTAACGAACGGAACCAGTACACATAATTGAATTTTTTTATATTATACTAATTACATTTGAATATTTAATTTATCATGTTTCCTTATTTTGTTGTCTTGTCAATTTTAATTGCTATTAATTTTACGTACAGGAATGGTTTTAAATCAAAGGGATGTCCATGACATCGCGTTTAAGAATTGAAAAGTCACAAAATTAATCTCTAATACTAATTTTAAAATTATAAATGTAGAGCTACAGAAAACAAGAGACGTATCTGGCAAGTAAAAGAAGCGTTGAAGATAAAGATACGTACTTTTATACCCATAGGATAGTAAATGCTTTTTAGCAGTTTGGTTTTAAAACTCTAATTAGACAATGAGAAAAAGTAGCACAGCACTCAGACGTATAATCTATGTCTAGTTTTGAAGCGCGGTAATCTGGCCAATTATTGTACATTTTCCTTTCAACCTGATAAAAAAACCAGGAATTGTGTCTTATGAAATGTACCGCAAGGTCATAGATTCCTTCACTGTGTAATTCAATTTAACCAGGCAGAGGAGATATCTAAAGATTAATTATTACTCTATTAAACAATTGTCAATAAGTATTACTTTTGCTTCAGCGGACTATGGGGAGGGTAATGAGTAACAATGTTTCGTCTGTATTAGCCATTTTGTTTTCACCAAAATACGAACAAAATTATTGCTATTCCTAAGTCAGCGGATGAAATGCTTTTCCCTTATCGCTGTTCGAAGAAACAGATGTTAAAGGCTAGCAAAATCTAATAGGCTGCAACTGAAGGTGGACGACTTACTGCCAAAACTTTCATATGGTCATAAGTCTTCGACTTGCTGAGGTGCCACTTGCTTTCAAAATCACATTACCTGTGCCTTTTCCTGAATTTCCTTTGACAGGAAGAGGAAGATCGCAACCGGTCTCCTATGGAAACACTTTCTGTTTCATAAGAGAAGTGCATCAGGAACATGAGAAAGGTCTAGACAGCATTACATGAGATATTTATTTTTAAACTGAACAAACTAGATTTGTCTCGTGTACTGGATTGGACTCTTTTTGTTTCTAAACTGAGAAAAATACGTTGTTCTGTTGATTGTTGCGACTTGCTCATCTAGAAAACCATATCCATTCTCTTTTTTTACCGTCAAAACTATTATTTCTGGAAAAATGAAAAGAATTCTAAATTTTTTTTTACATTGTGTAAATGCTAAAGTTTGATTTTCCTCTTGACTTTAGGAAAAAAGGGTTGTAATGAGAATGCTACTTTCTTACCCACTATATAAAATTAAGGTACAAAATGAAAGCAGAGAGAAAGCATTAGATATCGGGTATTTTAGAATTGACGTTAAATGACAATTGAATAATATATACTTAATTTAGGATGATTTATTGCATATTTATGTTTTGTTCAATACTTTTATTAAATAAATCATAATTTCTATTGGTGTGTCTACAATTCCGTCAATAATCAGTGGATAATTTAGCAATTGTAATTTGCCATTTTAAATTTCTTTCACATTGTCATTTTCACTATTTACTTACTATAAATCTTTGTGTTACTTATTAACTTTAATAAACTGTTTCAGATAGTAAATAAATGAATAATAGTATAATAAAATGAATAAGAAATTTTAAGTAGCTGGATGGGGAAAAGAATTATTGTATTCTATATTATTCTGACAGATGATGATTGATTGATTTTTTTTTAGAAATAAGTTTGCACCATATTGGATTTTGTTGGTTATGTTACTTGAAATACTTTAGAAAATATTTGACATTGACAAAGAACCTTCCTATAGGAATTTCATGGATCATCTAGACTCCGCCAAATGGATCAATAGATTGAAACCCAGCCTTCTCATTGACATATTCTGTAATTGCATTTTGATGGCTAATGCTTCTAAAGTTATTTCACTAAGTACTAACACAGGTCTTTATGTACAGATTCTTTTATGTATGTATAAGAATAAAACTAAAATAATTGGATACTACAAGTATATTCGTCTGTTTATATTTATTGTGGCTCTCAAATCCTTGATATAAACAATACATATGTAAAGGTTGGTATTTTATTTCATTGAAGTAAAGGAAAACATGAAAAATGAATTAAGCAGTTAATTATTCTAAGAGATGTAATATGGGTACTAAAATACATAACGAAAGCATTTGATCTCAAATTCTATTCTTTATTCATCTGGTGATTATCTTAAAAATATCTATATAAATTTTTTTGGTACAATTTTAACAGGAACAACTGAAAAGTATTGAAAAGATACAGGTATCTGGTGTGTATTAAAATGTGATTCTTTAAGTGTATGTGTATATCAAAATGTATGGTTCTTTGAACTTTACTAATTAAGAAACTACCTACTGATTTCGACAATCTTCACTCTATGTATTGCTGTAATAGCTCTAAATTTATGAATGATTCTAATGCTGTCCAGAAATAATTAAACGATCTAAAAAACAACTGATAAGGTTGCAAAATATCCTATAATATAACTTTATCCTATCTTTCTGAATTAATAAGTTAAAAAAATTCACTATTTCGCGTTATGTTGATCTTTACTCTACTTTTATTTCTCTCCTTAGCAACTGATCTAATTACAACCGACAAAATTGAATGAGGCAAAATGTGACCGTTAAAGAAAGTCATCAAAGTGGAATAGTACCTGCTTTATTTACTGATAATGGTCAAATTCTATTAGTAAACCAATGATAAATTATTTAGTTTAGAAAATATGTACAAATCATGGGTATAAGACAAAAACATAAATCTTCAATTCACTGTTAAAGGACGAGTTAGAAACAAAAGCCAATACTGTTTTCGGCCTCATATGGGGATATCGTAAATCTCAAAATAATATTTTTTTCAAAATATATATTACACCAGCTGGTTTTATTCGTATTGATCGGGATTAAATCATGTCATATTTTTAATGAAAAAATATTTTAGACGAAAATATAGATGGTTAAAATTTTATCGTCTAAATGCCTTTACTCTCACCCCTGCCTATAAATAGTGAACAGTAGTGGATTGTATGAATGTCCTGTCACTAATTTAAATAGTTAAATCTTCTAATAATAAAAAAGGCCAAAAAATAAACTAGATCAATAGTTATTCCAGATATAAAATTATGAACTTCATCTGCTTTAAACTTTAATTTATATCTTCCAGGAATTTTGCTTATACCTCTTAAGTGCTAGCTCCTTCATGGCATTCTTCTGTTCTCTTAAATAATTAAAAAATACGTTCACATAAATTAATTTTATAGGATAATTTGATTTTTAAATTATAGAAATGAGAGCAACAATTTTGAATGCAAATGAAATATGTACAAAAAAAAGGCTTAGTTTCTAACTTAATATAGTATAAAATAGTTATTATAACATAAGACTGAAATATATACCAAAAAATCTCGTAAATCTTGCTTTAACGGAAAAACTTTAATTAGGCAATTGGGCCTTTTAAAGTTATCTTGGTCACTTTATATAAAAAAAATTAAAAAATTAAAAAAATTAAAATATTTTACAAAATAAAAAAGAAATTTGGTTGGAAAGTCCTGCTTACTAAGTACCAACGAAGTAATTAAATCTGTTTGATTAAGAATTGGTTCACAATTTATTTGTATTAAATTTTGAGCTATTACTGTGTTGTTGAATACATTCTGCCAGATATAAAAATGTTACTACTGGAAAAAAGTAAAGTTTGAACCTCAAGATGGTATAAATGGGGGGGGGATAATGGTCTAAAGTTAAAATATTGAAAAACTTTTCTACAATTTCTTTTGAAATTAACTGGTTGTTTAATTAACTTAGGATCAAAAGCTGACAAAATCTTCCTTTATTCTAAACAATAAGTGGAAAGCCTATGAAATTTTGAGAAGAGAGGATATGTAACATACCTATACCTACAAATGACTTTATTTTATATTAAGATTAAAGAGGAATTATTCATCTTCACACCACATTAAAGAGGAATACTATACCACGTTATATAATTCGTATCTAGATATAGTAAACGTACATGCTACAAATATTTTCTATCCTGTTGCCTTTATGGTGATATTTTCAAAACATCTTCATAAATAGCAGAATTCTCAGTACCATTTCACTTCCATAAGGAAAATAAATAAGTATATGGGAACATCTCAGCCTAACTGCTTCTTACATTGCTTCAGCTGTAACTAATATAAAAAAATATCATTACGTAATCTTCTGACATTTAGAACTTTCTTTCATTTTGTGCTGTCTAATCTGATTTAGGGTTGTCAGCAGTGGCGTAATATGTAAATAATGAATTTCAAAATGTTAGTAAATCCCTTGATGCATGTTTTGTCTATGTATTCATATTTATATTATATAATATTAAATGTCATTCCTTTGCTATATATTATATTACGTTTGTTCCGTAACTATTGCAGTCATAGGTAAAATGTACAGTTCACGAATGGTCAAGCAAGAACCTCCTAGAACGGAACAAGCGAGAAGGAATTTAAATAATGACATTCTGACCAGATTTCATAAGCAACTTAAAGTATTTTAAACTTTCAGAATTAATTAGATCTTAAGATAACACTTGGCAATGAAAATTAGCTGCAAGCAGTCTAATACGTAGACATTTTATGAAAATAATTTTGAAACACATTTCTCTATTCAATTAGATTAATTATTTTAAACCATCTTAAAGAGGAAAATCTTTTAATGATACTCAATCAATTGCGGTGCAAGGGAACATTTTCGAGGAACGGTAATTATTATCCCAAAATCTAGCTTCAAATAGAATTTGTATTATATTCTATTATAAAATTAAATTCTAAAACTAAAATGCTATTATTCTATGAAATTGGGTATCAGAGCTTTTTTGCCACAGTTAAAATTACATTAGAAAGATCATTTTCCACATTTTTTATTTCAGTATAAGGACTTCTATTACTTAATAGTTTGGTTAGGGAAACAGTTCATCATGGGAGACGAACTAGGAGAAAAAAGATACGCTATAGTCTGCCACAACAATCTTCAAAACACCTGAACAACATCGGTAAGGAATTGCTCCATGCCATTCTAATCCATTCTTTAATCAACTCGTTCTTTTATAAACTTTCAAAATTATTACTCTTAAAATAATTAATATATAGTAATAAATTAAATTTAAGCCTCCTCTGAAAATATATATATTTGTTATCTAAGATGATTTATGTACCATCTTTAACTAGCAGAAAATTTTCTTGAACTGATCTGAGCTTTAAATAGCATGTGCCCTTCTCCCTCCACTCAATCTCTCACAAATACTTAAAATCTGTCAAAAATACATCTGCACAGTTTCTGTTCATTGTATTAAAATTCAGACTGAATTCCCACAAAACTTATTCAATGTTTCTTTGCCACTGTTAAAGCTAAAAAATATTCTCATTTGAACATTAACAGAAAGGCAAAATTCTTATTTTCCTTGCAGCATGTAACACTACAGGTAATTAGCCATCTTGGCGTTATTCCATGTTTTCATTTTATCTTAGAAACAAAATAAGCACCACCTTTCAGGAATAACAAATAGATTCAAAGTTAAAATTTGAAGGGGCCAAATCTATATTTAAAAATGCACAATTTCCTCAAACTTGTTGCAAACCTTTATTAAATAGTTTCTCATGTAAAACTGTCTCAAGATATTAATTCTGGTAAATATAATAGTAGATTGGAAGATATTTTAGCTACGTATTTTCTGATAAAAAAGGGGTCAATCCCCACATTTATTTATCATGGATATATGGAGAAAGTTAAATTATTTCTCACTTAAACGTTATTTTCGAAGTAATTCTTCCACTTTTCCACCCTAAAACTTACGTAACTAAAATAGAATAATACACCACTTTTAACTTATAAATTTAATCATAAATAGCAACATTTATATTTTAAATTTATAAACAAAGTTGAAGTAATAATTACATTGAATAATGAAAACGGTTTTCGAAATATATGCTGCCTCCTTGGGTGCAGTGGAATTACAAAGAAAATAGAAAATGCAAACGGAACTTCAAAAAACTATTCGTATGTAAATAAGCTGAAATTTTGTAATGGACAATGAAATAGTCATCTGCATTGATTACCTTAAAATTTAGTCTGCTATTCAAAAACTTTAATTCAACTTTGATAGCTATCATGTCTAAAATTATAAGTGTAGTATGTGTAGTAGAATAATGCAAATTATCGTAAAAAATTAGTCAAAACTATATATTATTTCTCAAAGATATCAACAAAATTTAAAATTTAATTTTATATTGAACCCAGATTTATTTGCTTTTGAATTGTCGATCCTGAATAATACAAATTGCATCTGAGCATAAAGCTCTATGCCTGAATCTGCTGATAAAATGTAAAGCATGGCCTGGAAATTTTGGGTTAGTGCAATCATAAATATGTATACAAGCCCTTTGATTTTCGGCCACCGTGGATCCAATGCAAGTGTGAACTTCAGAGACTTGTGATTCAGCCTGAGCCCTGTCTAAGCAAAGCCCTACCAGCAAGTCACCATGGCCCTCTCCTCCTGGAAGTTTTAGAGAGAGCGCAGCTGCAACCCTACCGCCACTTTCTTTTCTCATATGGCAACGTGCTAGACGTGTGATGCCGTAAATTGATATTCTTCAAATAATGCGTTCACTGAATTCTCGTCAACTTATCCAGGAGGCATAAAAATACAAGAATTCTCCCATATGGAGAAAATACAAGCATGATAAATTTGAAGCAATATTTGCTATACTGGTTTTTGCTCAAATTCATCGAATACGCGATTTCAGTAATCACTTTATGGCAAAAATAAAATCTGCTCTCTTCTACTGTTCATACTTTATTTAGCAAATTTGTATATTATACATTACCAGTCAAAGAAGAAAAAACTGTCTTCTGCAATAATGTTAACTAGAATAAATATTCGCTTTCTTTGTCATACAAATCACAGTTTTAACTAAAATATCTGAGAAAATTTAATGCATTTTGAAACATTACTAGATTAAATAAATTTACTTTTTAGATTTGTCCACTATTTCATTAATGATGTTAGTGTTTGGAAGAAGGATTTAAGAATAAAACTTAATCAATGGGATCACCTCATTGTTTTAAAATAATAGGAAGTTAAATATGTGTTCCTTACTTTAATGTACAACTGCTGACTATTAATTAAAAAATTAAGATGTACATTTGTACAATCTGGATAGCTCAGGGATCCCCCCTTTCTACAAAACAGCGCTGATGAAATGCATTTTTCTATAGACTCTACATTATAAAATAATGCTAAGGACTTTAAAGTTCATTTATTAGGGTTTGCTTGTTTAATTTATCTTTGATGTACAAACAGTTTTAATACAGAGCAACAAAATAAGACGAATATTGAGGTCTGGTTTAAAAATCAATCCAAATCATTTAAATTTCAGCTGCCCTAATATTAAAATTCACTCTAATGGTATGGGATTAGAATATGAGGTGGTGGGTATAACATTTATACCTAATGCCATTTTTCAAAAAATCTTTAATGAGGTAATACAGACGTGCTGTCAACTTAATTTTGACTTCAGACATTGGGAAAATAATACTTAAAATACTACTAACTCAAACTCTTATTTACTAAGCAAAAAATACTTTGCAGCTGTTCCAGTTATAAGTTGCATCCAAATTAAAGTAATTACTAGTGTAATTCTTGTTGCAGATTAGATGACAAATAACTTATATTAGCTGGGCAGATGTTGTTTTATAGGAATGCATGCTGAACTGGAGTCCCTGTCAAACGGTTTCTAAGGAAGTCTTCAACCTCTGAGTTGCAAACGGTTTTAAATGTAAAGAAAATTTATTCTGATCTCCGCATAACCGTTTTTTCTCTTGTCGCCAGTGAAGATGGGAAACAAACTGGTTTTTTCCCATTTTAATTTTTGCAGTCGTGTGGAAGCGCAATACTTTTCTCACTGTTTCTCCCCCCCTCCATTGATGACTTAATAGAGGAGATTCGTAGATCAGCTTTGCTAACACGGCTCAGGAAAGAATGTCGCCGTCAATTGAATCAAATCTTTATCGTTAAAAAAACAAATATAAGTGTAGGGAAGTTTTCATGTAGCTTTCTGAAAATTTCTAGAAGAAATAGCTTTTCATAAACAAAAAATGTTTAAGAGACAAATTCTGAAATGAAATTTAAATTGATTTTATTTTATAATTTTGAAAAGTATCTGCATAATCTTGGGAAGATGTTTAGCCCTTGAATCGCATGAATAATTTGAAACAAGTAAATAGATTTCGGTGTTATTTTTTTTTTATTTTGCCAATTTTAAAAAAGAAAAGACGTAGAAAAATGTAATATTTTGATCTGGTTTTCAGTCCTATTTTTTAGAACAGTCTAGGAAACCACTCTCTTACCTGAATAAATAATTTACTGCATTTCTGTTACTTATTACATTGTGCTAAATTAGTATTAAGGACTAAGAAATACATGAAATGGATACATAACTAAAATATTTTTAAAAGTTAAGAATTCACATTAGAACTGCTCATAATTCAAAATAATAAAAAATAATTGTTCATGAACTATAAAATTACAATTTGGACTGGTGACCTACAAATAAGTTAACAACACAGATAAAGTTATTTTTGTTTCATTTTCAGAGCCTGATTATAGCAAACCGGCTAGATAATATAATCACTGAATTACATTCCATCTGATTTGATAGATATCATGGTAAGAAATTGAACTGTTCTTAAATTCAGAACCTGAGTAATTTTCTATTACTCTTAATCATGAGAGTTTCTGCAGAAACATTTGTGTCTTGTACGTTTCTTATGTATTTTTTTCTCGGAACAGACGCAAAATCTGGATACAATCAATACTAAATAATTTTAAATAAATATTAGCCACTTGAGTCCCTGAATGGCAAAACTCAGATGTCAAATTTAGATCATTCAATAAATCAATATAGCATTGCAAAGCAAATAAGTTTCTCCTAAAATACTTGGCAGTATCGTATTCAGACAAATGCTCTGTGAATATTATCCTAATTAGATAAAAACCATATGACGATAGTTACTTACTTTTGTTTTCATCGTAGCTACTCATCACATCCCAAGAGATTAAATACATGAAAAAAGGCAGCAAATTCATCAGTTAAATGAATAGAGCATGTAGCCAATAGTTAAATGGTAAAAATAGATAATCTTAAATATTTTACAGGTACAGCAGTTGAGTAAGAAGAAACTAAATTTCACTATATTATCATCTGCATGCCTTTAGCAAACGATTTACTCTTTGAACCACGTAGTTTTATAATAAAATAACAACGAAATTCACCTGCATAACTATATATAAAATATCTCAAAATAGTCCTCTTATATTGCTGAAAAGTAACTGATATAAAATGGTGGTTCCATCTATTCCATTTTAAACTAGTATCTTTTGATCACAAATCTGTCTATTTCTTAATGAATAAGCCAATGAATATGCTTCTTCTTTCAAAAGCTAACATTTTAAGTAAAATGATAGACCTTCAGAAATAATAATCTGTAGAAACACGCCTGTTTCTAAGAAAAGAAATGCAGTGCTAAAGCAGAATCTTGGTGAGAGATGAGACAGGCATTTTGAATGTACCTCACCCCTGATGTCTCAAACGTTTCTGCACAGAGAGAACGCGTCAGAGTAGCTCAACCCTCACCCTCAAATTGCATTCTGTATAAAGTGGGTTTCCAGTTTGTTTAATTTCCCTTTGTCCCTTCCTCTCATTGTCTCCTTTCTGTAAATATCAAGAATATACTCATTACAGTTGTTTAATTAAAAAAGGAATGCGATGTTTGGAAGAAAATAGATATTCATTCTGTATATAAGCCTTTTAGGTATGATTCATCTTAATTGACGTATTATAAACAGACATCAGGTAAGAAGCGTAGTTGAAGCGTTACAATAAACAAAAGCAAATAAAAAAATTAGGTCGTTCTAAAAAAATAATATTTTTACTTTCATTTTGTGATAGGATGCTGACGATATCCATGAATAATTAAATTAATTTAATATTTGTCATTATGTCAGGTTGAGTAGTTGAGGTTTGCTTCCAAAATTAGAAATGGATTTTCGTTAAACAATTCTGTTAGAATTCTTTTTGTAAATTTTACTCCTGTTTCTCACCGCTTGTATTATGTCGTGATAGGAAACTAATTTTGCTATTTATATTAAAGAAAAGTACAATAAAACGTTTAGCTCTGGTTTGGCAATGATGTGAAAAGAAATGAAAATAGAAAATTCTCCATAAAGTTCACCAAATTGAAAGATGACAATAATATTTTTTTTTGAATTTTTTTTAAGATAATTATGCTGTGTGCCATCCAATCTCTTTAACGAAGAAATCAGTACACATATAATTGAATTTTTTATATTAGATTAATATATTTGAATTATTTGAATTTATCATGTTTCCTTATTTTATTATTCTGTCAATCTTAATCATATTAATTTTACAAAAAATGCTGTGGAATGGTTTTAGAATCAAAATATGTATGTCCAAGTAGACATCGCGCTTAAGAATTGAAAAGCCATACAAAATTAATTTAAAGAATTTTAAATTATAAATGTAAGAGAAATGAAGATTGCATTCTCGTAAGTAAAAGAAGGTGCTTGAAGATAGCATGGTACTTTCATACCATAGATAGGCAATGCTTTTAGCAAGTTTGTTTTTCTAAAACTCTAACTAGACAATGAGAAAAAGTGAAGAAACAAAGTACCTAGACGTATAATTCAGTGTACGTTCTAACTTTTGAAGCAATTCTACAATTATTGTGCTCATTCTCCTTTCAACCTGATACAAAAAAAAACAGGATCACGTTTTTTATGCATCGACGTAAAGGCCGGCAGATTCCCTTCACTGTGCAATTCAACCTGAAAAAGAGGAGATTCTCTAAAGATTAATTGATACTATTAACATACTGTCATTACTTTTAAGTTTGTATGGACTATGCGAGGTAATGAGCAACAATGTTTCTGTCTGTATTAAAATATATCTTTGTTTTCACCCAACACGAACAAAAATTGTCAGTTATTCCTGGGTCGAAATATCAAATGCTTTTCCTTATCGCTGTCTGAAGAAAAACAGATGTTGAAGGCTAGCAAAAAATCTAATAGGCTGCAACTGAAGGTAGTATCGACTCTTACTGCCAACCTTTCATATGGTTTCTGCCAGACTCTTGCTTAGAAAGTCACTTGCTTCTCAAAAAATCTAGAATGGAAGAAGACAACGGTAGCTTTTCCTTCTCGAATTTTCCCTTTGACAGGAAGAGGTGATCGTAAACTGTCTCCTTAATAGTGAAAAACACTTGTTTAAGCAAGAGAAGTGAACAGAAATAGAAAGTTATTCAGGACACATTTATGAGTGAGATTTATTTTTAGTCCGAACGATAACCTATCTCCTTGCATTGATTGACCTTTTTATTCTAAAACTGAAATACGTTGTTTGTTGATTGTTGGATTTTACCATCTAGAAACCTATATATCACTTTTACCGTCGATATTTCAGAAAATGAAAGAATCTTGTTTCTTTAACATTGTGTAATGCTAAAGCTTGATTTTCCTTTTGACTTAGAAAAGGGTTGTATTTGAGAATACATTTCTTACCCATTATATAAAATATACAAAATGAAAGTAATTCAAGAGAGAAAGCATTAGATATCATATTTTTTAGGACTCTGACGTAAGAAAATGACAATTCATTATATATTTAATTTAGGGATGATTTATTGTATATTTATGTTTGTTCAATAATTTTTATTAAATAAATTACACACTTATGTTCACACCTGGGTCATCAATTGTGCGGTGATTGGTTTCCAGCGTCTGTAATCTACAACATTTGAAATTTTTTTCACAATCATTGTCATTTTTTCTTACCATTTACTTACTACTTATAAATCTAAAGTTACGCTTGAAGAATCCTTTAATAAACTGTTTCCTAGATAGTATAAAATAAATGAATAAGAAAATGAATAAGAAATTTTGGGTAAGCTGACAAAGAATTATTGTATTCTATTATTCTGACAGATGATGATTTGATTGATTTTTTTTCTCATTAGAAATAAGTTTGCACCCATTGGATTTTGCTTCAGTTAAGTGTTATTTGAAACACTTTAGAAAATATCGACGCTGACAAAGAATCCTTCCATGGGAATTCTGTATGGATTATTCAACTCCTTCCGCCGGGATCATTAGATTGAAAAACCAGCTCTGCTTATTGACATATATCTGTAATTGTGCATTTTGACATTAATGCTTCTCTAAATTATTTCAATTAAGTACCATGGCAGTCTCTCTATCTCTGATCTGCATGCCCCCCAAAATCACACCCCTTCACCTTAAATATCCTGGAGTCCTTGTTCCAAGAATTCTAATATAATCATCGCATATTATGTACCCAGTTCGTCTACTAAATACAACTATCCTCCAAAACTAACGGCTCTACTCTGCAAATCAGTTCAGTAGAAATTCTAAAATAAAACCCAAGCCATCCTAAAAATTATAATTATCTACAAAGGGTTGTAACAGCTAGATAACAGACAGAGTTATCATTGTCCTGGCAAGTTATATCTTGTGAAATTTTGATTGACTCCTCCCAATGGAAATTGCATTCTGCTCTCATTCCAACCCAACCGTGTAGGAGGTTCCAGGATTTTGTCCAATTAAAATGTTAAGGCCGTGGTCTTCAATGGAACTGCTTTTAGAGAGGCCTATAAAGTTAAAAAATTAAAACAATTTGTTCATAGATTGAACTACCTTTAGTAAAAAATTCAAATTAAATCCAAACTCAGTGATGGTGTAAGGTGATTTGACGAGTATGAAGTTAGTTTGATTTAAATGAATAATCCGTATATAAAATTTCCTTTCCGTACAAATTCCAAACGAGTGAGACAGAGTTTGAACCCTTTATATCCTGAATTAATTTAATATCAACTTTTTCATAATTTTATTAACGTAGGACTACCCAATTGGGGGTCTGCTGAGGAAAGAAAATGATACACAAACGCCACAAAACTTGGTAATGGAGATTCCTTCATATTCCTGGTAACTAAGTATATGTGTTGTTGTTTCTAAAGGTCCTTCTGGCCCAAGATTAGACTACAGGGTCCATGAGCACCATGTCACTCTAATTAACCCATGTCCTTCCTCCTGTTTGTCACAGCTTGACTGCAGATAAACGAATGCACAATGATCCTGATAAACACGTAAGTTTGCGGTAAGTTCTTACTTTTTGAATTAATATCTCGCCACGGCAAAATTTTAATGCGTCAAAATTGAAGAACTCATAGTAAATTACAGAGAATTAGCGCCACCCCTCATAAATCAAACTTGAAAATTTGTAAACAAGCTTCATGCAACATACAGTACAAGATAATTATCTTTGGTTCTGTTTTAAAAAAATCTAGACCGTCCTTTCTTTCATTAATTCAATAACCACGATAATTTGTGTAAGAAACTAACTTTTATAAAAAAGAAAATTTGAAGCATTTCATCTTTTGTCTTAAATATATCACTGCACTGTAAGAGCTCTGCCTTTTCTTAAAGTTGAAATTTTAAACGTTTATAAACAATTAAATCTAAAAACAAATACCGCTTTGTTTGAAAATAATAACTTAGATATTTTGTCTCATTTTGTATGAATAACTTTTTAACTTAATTTCTATAAATTATTCTACTTAGCAGTTATTAGTGAAAACTGCCTCTTTGACTTCAAATCTGTCATATTCTCAACTCAAAAAAATTCAAAGGAATCAAGAGAATAGCTGGAAAATAACGGCAATGTGAATCGAATGTGGGACCAGACAATGAAGGAAATCTATCTTCTTCCTCTCAGAGGCTTAACTGGCCCAGTGTGGTTACTGCGTCAGTGTTCCGAAACCAGTAGGTCAGCAAGTTCTATCCACAAGCCCAGCCTGTTTTGCTATAATTTGCAAATGAGCCCTCATACGTGCTTGCTGCCTGTCCTATGGTGACTCTGAGGCTTGAGTTAACTTGCTGCAAGTTTACTTACACTTACACTTGTCGCATTTAAATTTTCAGAGAAAGCTAGATTCTTGTAAGTGCAAGTCTGCTGCAAATTGCTGCAAACTTAAATTACATCTTGGGATAGCAGAGAAGCAGGGGATGAACAAGGGCAAGAAGAAAAAAGTCTTTTCCATCGTAGAATTTGAAGGTGTCCACTAAGGCAACCTGGCCAATGCAGTTTGGAGTGATCACGGACGCTCCTGACCAGAGACAGACCAGTGGTCGACCCTGCATGTGACATCATTGCAAGACACAATGTAGACCTGTAATGTATAATGATCTTATGATAAAGGATAAATGCTTACAAAAAAATTGGTAACTGGTATTGTGAAGTTCATCGACTACCGATCTGGCTACAATTGGGCACAAATACGTGCAGAATTCGGGACACGATCCTCTATATTCTGTAACTAAGTATATGTTAAGAACATAACTAGCGTCATATTTTAGAGATAAAGGGTAAATAAATAGAAGTTAAAAAAACTTAATAACGTAAATAATTTATTAGAGAAAGTCTTTGAGAAACAAAAAAGAGTCACATAAGTAAAGTAGACCAAGTCAAGGGCTCTGAAAAGAGCAGCATCCCGTATTAGCTTTATTTTAATTTTGCATCATTAGATAAGTTATGGGTAATAAAGTTCTGAAAAGGAAACGGACTAATTACTGCAAATAATTAATTGTAAACATTAATATCTGGCTCACTTTTGCTGATATATATATATAAGCTCGTGTTCCATAATACCATCTGGAAAAACGGGTACTATTACGAAGAAATAAGCGTGATACTTTAAGTACAGGAGATATGTTGGATTTTGTAGTATAATTTATTTGTTAATTTGAATGTCCCGGTTTTAAAAGCAACACAGAGCTATTTCTGGGACGGGCCTCATGTACTCTGGAGTCATGGTCAGATGACGAGACGACACCAGGCCACCCCTTCCTGGGCAAAACCCAACCTCCACGTCACACCCCACGGAAGCTATGCTGTCATCCACAAGGATTTAACGCGCACAGGCCTCTAAGGCCATCATGCATTCTAAGTGGAACGGCTTCAAACTGGGAACCCCTCCGGCCCCAAACTGACACCTACCACTCAGGGCCACCCACCTCTTTGGAGAGAAAGAACAACTTGTGTCCATGATCCTGTTTCATAAATCTATTTTGGCTTGCAATCCTCGTATTAAATGGATCCCCCCCCCCCTTTGTTAACGAGCTGGTATAACCGCTCAAGATGAGTATTTCACCTCTCTCGTTGGACTAGTATGCCTGTCCTCTAACTTTCTGACATATCGCTGTACTCACCAATACTATTCAGACATACCATGTGTGATGGATACATTAATTGCTAATTAAATAGAGCAAGAAAAGTAACTCCAATAGCTGTCGAGGGGGACTACAAACCTCACTTTGTGGGGATTTCTTAAAAAAGTAGAAAGACATTTTCCTTTTCTTTGTTGAGATTCTCATTGTAAAATGATATTTGCGATTTACTAAATAAAGTGAAATATCTCATTGGGATATGTTTGTAATATCTACTTGTTCTTCTCTTACTATTTTAGTGAATTTTTGTGAGAACGTGCTAAGGCTCAGCTTTTCGGTATAAAAACAATAATTGTTTCTAGATATGATTGGTCATAGTATCAACACAAACTTAATAGGCAGTTCTCAGGCAACTGTGAGAGACGATCGCAATTGAGGACAACGCTGTGTGGACTCTAGATAACGATGTAACCGTTTAGATCAGTTCATTATCTAACAACGGAGTGGGCTACTATATTTCTTGAGCAAAGTAGAAGGTAAAAAGAATGAATACGGTACAGATGTTTTAACCATCAGGATTTATTTGAAAAATCAATTGCTTTCGTTCTTGATATCATTACATTTTTACAAAAACTATTTCATAAGCTGTCAATGGCAAAATATGAATAAAGAACATGAATGGTCATGTTTTCTCTAAAGTTCACTGTGTTTTAAATGATTTTGAGTTACATCAAAACGTACAGAAGCTATAAATATCATTGATTTCATAGTGCATATTGTCAGTTTTGAGACTGTTTCTAATAAAACGTGATTGTCTTAAAACATACTTGAACAGAACCAGAGTATCATAGAAAATTATAAGTAATTTACAATTAAACAAACGATACAATGGCTCAAAACAAGCGTTAGTAATGCTGAAATAAAACAATTAAGTTTAAACAATGCAACATGTGATGCATTTTCCTCAGAACAGATACGAAAAAACATACGGTTGACAAAAGAGACCTAAATATATTTTCTTTTTCACCTAGCCTATAATCCATTTGGCGGCATCACAATTTGTGATGCATGAAATGAAACATGCCAAACTCTTGCATTATCACTCAAACTAAATAATAAAAACAATCATTTGTTGACGCGAACTACTGGAAGAAAGATTAAGGTACTTCGCAGATTCATGAGAATATTCTCTTTATTTGCACATTTGAATAGAAGGAACCTCGAACTAAATTAGAAAGTAAAACTTACATCAAGATTAATCGCGGGAAAGGGGCAGATAATCAGAATTGATTTTGTATTTGGCAATAAATTTCCGTGATTAACTTCGCAGAGTCAAAATCCTATTCGATTACGATACGATGTGTTTATGGGACTGGTAACCGTTAAATACGTTTTCTTGCTTAAAGTTTTCTCATATTGGTGTAACGTACAAATTTAACTCTAAAGTTAGGGTCGGGCTCACGTACCATCCTCGTTACGTTACCATAGTACTAAAAAGCAAGGTGTGTCCCAATAAATACCTAGTATTTTTCGAGACCTGGCCACACTAACGTTAACGTTTAGTGAGATTAAAGTCTAACTAATCAGTTAATTAATTATTAACTCTAAGTAATTTAGTTAAACTAAATTGTTTAACTAAGCTTATCTAAATATCATGCTTAAAAGTAATGAATATAAAAAGAAATTAAATATTCTGCTAGAAAGATCATTAACTTTAGTATTGATAAATGCATTTTTTTAAGAGATAAAAATGCGCCAGAATAATAGGAATTATCACTCCAAGGTGGCGTTTCCTTTAAAACTTGTAACATTGTGGATCACAAATCTTGTGCTTCTTCGAATCTGTTTCGTACAGTTTTTCCTTACCTAAGATATTTCACAAACTTTCTTTCCTGATTTTTCCATGCCTTTCTCAAAAAAAATCCCTGGAGACGATCTATTTTTGTTAGGCGAAAGTTTTGTTTTCTTTCACTTATTTTTTTATTACTTACCTTAGCTTTTATTGAATTTCTTGCTCTTTGTCAGTTTGATGCGTAGCTTTTAGACATGTACACAAAACTTCCGATTGGGAAGTATCGAAAAAAATTTTAAATCTCCCTGTAAGGTAAAGGGTATTCCAGAAAAGTTAACAGAAGTAGTAGAAGGCCTTTTTTATATATATTTTCATTTTATGTGTTTATTTTGGCAAACACTCGAAGAAATTGATTAACTACTTCAAAATATCTTCCGACAGACGTCATCTATATTAGAGCTGTTTATTGATTTAATAAACTTTCTATAACAAGTGAGAAAAAATTTATAGAAAAGTCTGTAAACTCAACATCTCCCACCCACCATTTCCGCACGGATCATTCTAAGATATAAAAATCGGAATATATGAAAAGAATGCTATAGAGATTCTTTATCGATATGAGGAAAGGTATTATTAGATTCATTTTCCAATTCTGGCTTTTATATTTAGTCACTTTTCTACAGCTATATTCACTATACGGTAATTAAATCAAAATAATAAAATATTCTTTTGTATTGAGTATCAAATATATGAAATGTGTTTAAAGATGTTTCTTACTGTAAGATTTCCAAACTTCGAGAATTAGTTTTATGCTCATGAATATCACGATGATGGCAATTTTCGTAATGAAATCAGGAGAATGAATGGAAATGACAGTAAAAAAATCACACAAAAGTCAAAACTCTTGAGCACTTTTCAAATAAACAGTATATCTATCTTCTTTAAAACATGATATTTTATTTATTTAATTACAAAACATAATTTTTTATTAATAGGCCAGGAAAATCAGCCCAAAAAAATGGCCATGGTTCTAAATAATTCTCGGAAAGCTGGAAACTGTTTTAGTCTCTTTATTTACATGCAGAAAGATTGATTTGAAGTTTGCTCCAATTTTCAGATGGCTCTTCTGGTCCGGGGCCCGAACCCCACTTCCCCCGAATTTTCGGCCATTTTTCCTTGCATCGACATTAGCTCACAAACGAAACATTTCTCAAAACTTTTTGCCAATACAAAAGTTAAAGTGCGTAAAATTCTGCGTTGAATTGTACCTCATTTTTGAAATTAGGTAAAGCAGTTTAGACACAGTGCCAGTTCAGAAAACGTCAATTTTTACCTTTTTTGCACAATTAGCATATGTTGGATTTTTGACCTCGTTTTCCTGATGTAAAATGCAACGTATGAAAATTACCGTTATAACGATACGGTACAGCATCAAATCCTGCATCAAAATACTTATTTGAGCATATCAAGAACACCCTCTTCTAAAGTCAGTTCCTTAAGCTGGACATTGACAATAGATTCAATCCATCCTGATCCAATTCATCTAGAAGGCTTCTTAGCAGACAGTTTCCATTTTTAGCTCATAAAATTTGGTGGACCATTCAGAGGTCCGACTGTGCCAATTGGAAAAACGAACTCGATGCCCTGAGTTACGGCGCCTACTCCTATTTTGTGAGAGAGGCTGGCTCCCCCTAACCCACAAGACATTGGTGAGAACTATGAAAACTACTTGAGGTTTATCTAACGGAAGTGGGATTATCAATTGCACATTGGCTAAATGGGTTGCGACTATTTATTCTTTTGAGAATGCCACTTTCCCATGGGAAGAGAAATTTGAAAGAGTGAAGCTGGAAGCAAAGGCGTGTCAACTGGCTAAATGCTTGTTATGTTTTGAATGAAAGAAAACACATTTATAGTGGTTCATTTGAATTTTTTAATCAAGCTATTTCACTATCAAGCTATTTTTAAATGTGTGAAAAGAAATGCTGCACAGTAAAAAGATTTCATATTCTTTGGTAAGATAAAAATAAACAAAAATATTAATAAAGGGAATTATAAATGTGGACGAGTAAAAAATAATAGCAGACAACGACAAGAAGTAAGAATCTGGTTTATGACTTCATCAGGGCCAGACATCCATGCAGATTAAAAAATGGAATAGGTTTTTTGTAGAGGAAAAAGACTTTAAGGGCTGATATTTAATACCCTCTTTTGGCCTGAACCTAATCCGGGAATTCCTGGTATTGGAAAGAAAAACATTTATCCACAAAGAAGAAATTAAAGACAGTCCTTTAAATAAAGTATGAAAAGAAGGGTTTAAAATCTTATCTCTAATAACATTTTGTGGAACAAAGGAGGACGCTTTACCAAACGTGTTATAATGTAAATAAGGCAAATAGATAAGTGCACCTATCTCCATCTAGTGAGGGAAACACTAACTATAGATTTGATACGATAAGCCATGCAAAACTTCATCTATAGGTTAAGCATTAACATTTTTATATATTTTTCTGACGCTTAACTTATTCTGTTATTGCAGTTTCATTTGTTTTATAATGCAAATATTTAACCGATTTCTAATAAAACTTTAGTTTATAAAACCTCAGAAATCAATCTAATTTTAAGTTTTGTAATAAATTCCAGATAATAAACTTGATAAAACAAACTTTGCATTATGAGGTATATATTTTTACATACTTTTATTTAACTTGATTTGTTTCATATTTGCAAAAATGGAATTTTATAATTGATATTCCTTCGCTACTGGAGGTCCTGGATTATTGAAATTTAGTACACATTTGTACTCTCAATGAAGATAAATTATTTTAATATTTTTTAAACCTCCTTATCAGTTTCCCGTTAGTTTAATTTTATTTTATTTTTATACAAGTGACGTCACCTAATAAAGAATTTAAGAATAAATTGATATCAAGATTGATAAAATTTATAATATCGAATCATAAACTAAAAGCTGAAGAGTAGGAAATTATTAAAATGAAGACTTTTGTTTTTCTAGCACACATATAAAAGTTTTTTTTTAAATGTGTTCATTAATTTCATTGATTTTCATTCCACTACTCAGTCATTTCTTTCATATTTATTTGCATTTCCTGGCTTATGTATGGTAGCATGAATTCAATTCGTTCATTTCAAATATGCACTGTTAGGTAGGGGTTTTCTTGTACTTTTTTGAGCCAAATATTGTTATTTAATATTTTTCGTTTTTCAATCGATTTTCTTCCAGAATACATTTATGTACATAAATTAACAATTGCAAAGATATTTTCCCCCCATAAAATATTAAAGTTTAAATTTGTAAAATTTTGATAATATTCTTAGGTAAGTATTCTTTTTTTGGTAATATAAAGTCTGAATGCTCACAGTATATGTTAATGTATTTAATTATCAATCAAGCTCTGTGTAATATGAAATACCGTCGAAAAATTAATGTTACGAAAGTTTATAACATAAGTTTCTGTAAGTTATTTTGTATGATATAGATCCAAAAGAAAATGACTTTTCGAAAAGATCAGAAGGAAAATCAAATAGCTCTTACGGTGAACAGCTAAGTCTGTTCTAAATTCTATTGTTGTTTGGAGTCCTTATGCTGAATACAAAGTTGTGTGCATATTTTAAGCTTATACAGGAAAAATGCATAATATGGAACAAGACATATATTTTTTTAATTATAATTTAATTTAAAAGAAAATTTATATTTAAAAATTATAAATTTTCGACCTTACCAAAAAATGAGTCTGATTGAGTTCCGGGATATGTATTTTTCATATTGGTAACCTGGTTCTAGGTTCCAAGACTACGTTTAGAGCGCAAATGTAACAATGAAGATTACTTAGCCAGTGAAGAATTTAACTTACAATAATGTATTTAGTTTGGCGTAAATATACCTATTTTGTGAAATGAATACCATTTTTGCGATATTTGAATTTCAACCATTTAATTTAAATGAGTTGTTAAGTCCCCAAATGTGATATCTCTCTGAATATTATTGCAAAGTGAATTCATTCATTTTCTAAACATTTTTTCATTCTCCATTTAGCTACGAAGTATACTTCATCAACTAATGAAGAGTTTTAAAGTCAATGACTTTGAATACATATTTTATCAGTTTTATTTTCTTTATAAAGAGACACAGATGTAATTGAAGAATTTAGATTTTTTTCCTTATGTTTCCTCATGACTTTGAACTCATAATATTTTCGATCTGGTGAATTGTTTAAATATTGAAGACAATGAAAAAATGTCCTTGTTTTATTGATACGCAGATGTAAAATATTCTCTAGTAAATCTGTATCTAACACTTTTCTCAGAAATAAAAGCTTTGGAAACGTGCTTGGTTAGTCTACTGTTTCCGAAGAATAGAAATTCGGAAGTGGGATCTGAATTTTTTAGAGAGCGAAAGCAGACATATTGAAGAAAATATCACCCAATATTCTTCAGGCGCTTTCCCGAGTGACTTCAACAACCTTCCAGGGGTAGATGCATCTGAAGTGGTTACTGCTGAAAGGCGTAGAGCCTCCTATTTTCTCGTTTCATACGAAGTGTCATTTAAAGAGAATGGCCGAAAGTGTTATTGTTCTGTAGAAAATGGCGCACTGATCTTTAAGAAAGAAAAGATAAATTGTCATTCAGAACTCCTATATTTGATTTTTAATTCCTTTATTCCTATGAGGAAGTTTTTTTCATAAAGACGTCGAAAAATGCGATTTTTTAAATGCTGAATTATTAATTTTTACACAATTCTGAGAGCGATCCATTTTTTAAAATGAATTGCAATGTAAAAAAGCCACATATCTTTTTACATTCGTCATATTCAGAGAATAATTTTAAATTAGACTTTTTAATCGGTGTAGTTTTAATTCAAATGCTTTGGGATGGAGAGAAGAAGAATTATGTAAAAGTAACATAAACATTAAACTGGAAGCTATAATTAATTCTCCGGTTTGTTTGTTGTTCAGGGGTAGTAGTTAATTTCTTATATTCTCAATACTTCAGACAATTCATACAGATTGCTTTAAGTAATGCATATCAAGTCATTTAAGTCATAATGAAGGAAACATTTTAATTCCATTATTCACGCATGCCGATTAAAGCAGATATCTGATGTGTAATACATAAACTTTCCCCCCCCCCCAATTTCTTTTTTCTAAAGATAAATTCAAAATCTAAACGAGTGATGTGAATGTTTTTGACATTTGTTTTATAAAATTTTAATCATCATTTTGTTGGAAATATGAATAAACAAATTTTAGCTCAAATCCTGATAAATTAAGTTATTATTTAAAGTTTAATTAATGAAAAGGAAATACATTTTTAACCATAATGTTATAGGGGACTAAAATATCTACAGGACGGTATAATAGCTTTAAGAGACTTGAATACTTTAACAATTATATTTCTTCTCTATGATACTTCAAATTTTTAAAGCTCACACAATTTCTATTCAAAATCTGGGTTTTTAATTTAGAAGTCTAAGCTAGAAAATTGATAAATGCTGACTTATGAAACATATAAAATACATATCAAGTTGCTTCGCAAAGGCACCTCAACTCTTACTGTTGGAACTTTGCTCTAGTTAAATGGAATAATGACGGCTTTTGTAAGAAATGGTCAGCGATGGGTTTTAAAGAAAATCAATTGACAATGAAGTCAATTCATGCTGTCACAAGATACATGATTGGTGGATAGCACCGATCCTTCAGTACATTGTTTTTAAAGGATGAAGACAGTTTAAATCAGAACGTTGCAGCACGGTCTAAGACAAATTGCTGTGAGATAGTATGCACTGTGATATTTTCATTACGACTCTGGAATGTCATGAATTGACCATAATAATAAAAAGAAAACTATTATTTATAACAAACGAATGACATTTAGATTATAAAGGGAAAAGCAATAATTTAAGTGAATACCAAGGAATTTTTACGATTGCTTAAAAAAATTCCGCACGGGTATTCCTAGCTTAGTTAAAATAAAAATGAAATTGGACATAGCTTAGTATAATTTTCTTTGACGTTTCTCCTTTATGAAAAGCCATTGTGTGTATAAACTTCCAGGAATTTCAAGACCAACAAGAAACTCCTTCATTTCTAAATTCTGAAAGAAGCTTTTTTAAAGATTTTCTTGTCGACCGTTACTGCATGTTTATTGCAAAGTAAAAATAGGAAGTTCGCTCGGACAAACTCTGGGATGGTAAATATTTCGTTCTGCATGAAGGAAAAAAATATCCCATAAGTCTCCTGAGAATCACAAGTTCGAGGCGCAGAAAATAAAGGATTGGTGGAATTTTTATTTTGCAGCATTTTAAATCTTTTTTCCTTAGTATCTTTTCACTCTCAGAGTTTATATTGGAGGAAAAAAATTGCAACATGAGTTAATTGTTCCCATGCTATTTTAATATAAGTATTGAACTGATGTGGGTATTATTCTTAACTGGCCGTTTCCTCTCTTTGTATAATACTACTAGAGTTCATTCGCTTCAATAAATTTTAAAGAACTTACTTTATACTAATTCATTTAAGTAAAATTACATAAATTAAACAAATTTGGCGAATATTTGATTCACAATTGAATGAGAAATATGCCGTCGTGTAAGATTCTTAACACCAAGTGGATCCACATACTTCTATGTATCTCTTTTTCTTTATTATGTGACTACACATTTTGCATTAAAGAGTTAACTCATAAAGTTTTCTGTTATTCCTGTTCTGATAAGGTTAACATAAAAACTATTGAAGTTCAACCACTCACTTCAGTGATAAAGTAAACATCTCAATGGTCTATTTTTTAGACAGTTTATACAAAATTTCAAACAAATAGTTACAAGAAGGCTAATCGATGCATACGTTTTCGGCAAATTTTATGTAAAAGTAAGTAAATGAATAAATTTTCATTTTACGCAGAATAAAATTCGAATGCCTTATTGTTTTCTTTAGCATGGAGAAATATATTTCAGAGGTTTTCCAGAGACATTTAAAATCTCACCAAGCTGTATTGAAAAGAATTCTTGTAAGTGTTCATTTTGTAACTTCACGTCTTTGAAGAGAAGTATATTTCTCCAGACAAGCAGAAGGATAGATATAAAAAAATAGTAGGAATCCTATTCCAAAGATCGATAGAATATTATATGAAAGTTCTGAAGAATTTGAATAAAATCCAAAAGAGTCCAAGTTTTTCAAATATCCATAAAATACTTTACTAAATCCTTCTAAGTAAATCAGAGAAGAGATGTTAGGTATGCTAAAAATTTTTAATATTAGTACAAAGAATAATATTATAAATTGAAAGCATTTAAAACACAATTCATTTATATCCATAATCTTATAACAGGGAGGAAAAATAGTATTTTTCCTGTTATTATTTCTCGGAAAGCTGAAAACTGTTTTAATCTCTTTATATACATGCAAAAATAATTATTTGAAATTTGCTCCAATTTTCAGATGGTGTTTCAGTTGCGGGGTACCGACATCTCTCAAATTTTTACGCCATTTTTCCGTTTTTCGACAATAACTCGCAAATGATACAATTATCAAACTTTTTTCTGTACAAAAGTTAAAGTACATAAAAGTCTGTGTCGAATTAATCATTAATTCATTATTGAAATTAGGTAAAGTTGTTTATACACAATGCGAGTTCAAAAAACGTCAATTGTTAGCATTTTTGGCAAAAGTTACATATTTTGGATTTTTGATCTCTTTTTTTAATGTTAAATGCTTCATATGTAAAACACTAACATTTAGAATGTGGGAAAGTATCAAATATTAGACCTGACTATATCTTTTAACACTGCTACCACGATTTTCACCAAACTTTGCTTAATTTCGCTTACCAGCTTTCGGCGAACGAATTTTCTCTCTAAATAATGTACCAACCTCGGCGAATCAATGAATTTGGAAATAATAATTCCTTTTACCATGCATTTATTTTATTTATTAGAAGTATGAAATATAATGCAAAAAGTAAGAAAATGGTTTCAATTTACAAATTAGCAGTTTTTAGAAGGAAAAAACGCAACATTGCACTTTGGCACCTTTTGGTGAGGTGAGCTGCAAAACTGTTCTTGTTCAAAGTCGTTGTAGCGTCTTCATACAAAAGTTCTTCAACAGCTTCGCCATCAGAAATAATTAAATCATCATCCAAGTTTGGTCTATTTTTAATGTCTTCTGGTACATTGATGCACGACGCATCTCTGCACTTGAAGCAAATCGGAGAACACTTCATTCCTTGCTTCCTACAACCAGAAGCATTCCTACATCCCTTGGAACATTTGCAGGCAGTACTGTTAAGCAATTGTTATAGGGCTTGTACGGTTGTTGATGCGACAGTGAGCAACCCATGCTTTGTTGCCTACCAACCTCATTTAATCCGGTCTAGCACATAACCAGTCCTCAAATTAGCCTGGAGAAATGCTCTCCATGAATGTAAGCGAGCAGATTCTTCAGTAGTAGTAGGAAGAGTACCCAAGCTGAAATTATTTCATATATATGAGTATAAGTATATATATGAGTATATTAAAAGGAGCAATAATGGATTTAAATTTTTCCATATGGAAAAGATGTTATTTTCGATCATGTGGGTTTCTTAAGACACGTACAGAATCATTCAGTTCCTAGTCAGCGAATAACACATATTGTTTCGCTGAAACTTATTTGATTAAAGTGTTTCTGACAAAAAATGTATTTGATTAATATAAAAATGAATAATCTGTTTAAGAATCTTTAAGAATTACAGAAGTGTGCCGTTATACATTTGCAATTATAAAATAAAGCAATTGAAGTTGATTTAGGGTATTTGTTTCTTATTGAATGCAGTTTTTGACCTTTAATTGTACGGCCCCTTATCTGACCAATATCCGATAATATTAAATGTTAATTATTATTAATTTATGAATTGAGGAAAAATAAAAAATATTAGCGATAAGCAAATCAATATTATAAAAATTCGCAAGTGATCATATGCATTACAGGGGCATTATGATTCATTTCTCCGTTGCATATTACTCTTAAATTACATTGATTAATATTCTTGATATTCTTGTAAATTCCTTTTGACTAAAATATATATTAGTTTCAATGAGCATGCCTTTATGTATGTTAATAAAGAAATATTTTTTGAAGCAGCTTAGATAGATAAGAAATTTGATTGATAGATGATTGAGAAAGAGACTGAAGACAGGAAATTAGGAATTAAGATTCTTTCTCTATGTTCAGTTTTTTTTTTATAATCTTCTTGAAATATTACAAAAGTCTTAAAAATCAAACAGGAATTCCTTATACATTATTATTTCTTGTTCCTTTCTTGAGAATAGTAATTTAGCTTATTGACTTTGAATAATGCTAATACTCTAGAAATTAATTAGAAACTCAATTAAACTTAAGATACTTCCATACTAATTTAGTTACCCTCTTTTGTGTAATATTTAAAACGAAAAAATAACGTAACAGAAAATACATACAAAGAAATATGTTTAGAAATATAATGCCTTATAGGATTGTGAAAATAATTCCAATAACATTGTTGGCATTTTTGAAAATCAACTCTGAAATCCTTTGTTGCGTAAAATTCTTTCTTTTCATTTTTTTCCGAGTAAAAAAAATAATTATGTGTAGAATCTTCCAAGACATGCTATGGAATACAGCGCCTTTTCAAATAGCACCAGCTTAAAAGCAGCTCTAGAAAAGCTTTTGTTGTCAATCGTTGCTGCATGTTTATTCGAAAGTAAAAATAGACAGTTCGCTCGGAGAAACACTGTAAAGGTAAATCCTCCATTTTGGGATGAAAAAATTTTCAATAAGCCTCTCGAGATTCACGAGTCTGCAGCGCGGGAAGTGGAAGACATTGTAATGCGGAATGCTTTTCTTCTCTCTCGAAGCATTTGAAATCCCTTTCTTTGTTTCCATTTTTCGCATTTCTGAAGGATTCAGTGTTGGATATTCAGATCTGATTGCTACAGGATGATTTTTCTTCTGTTCAGTGATTCTTTTTAAAAAATTGATAAAATCAGCACCTACTATTGTTTCTGTTAACCGCACTTCTTCAATAAGAAAAACTTGCATTTGGTTAAATTAAGGCTACTTTGAATCGCTGGTTTCTGGAACACATGTTTAACTTGACGAATAAAATATGTGAGTCTTAAATATAATGAAGTTCAGACACATATGCAGATTTGGTTTATATGAAGATTTGAGCATGAATAAATAAATAAATAACTCATATAACTTTTCATGGCTGTATACAATTTTAGCATAAATTCTCAGTGAGATATGCTCATCAATTTGAAAACTCTATAAAAATCTCATGGAATGAGGAGAGTTTTCTTGTTCCTCTCATTCATTATTTGAAAGACTATCAATCATTTGAAAATAAATTCCAAAGTTTTCTGACCAGTTAATTTGTTTTGGTGAGTATTTATTGCCACAATTCACCTAATATTATTATTTCATTCTTCTAGTTCAAGTAGAGAGACTAATGCCCTTAATATTCCTCTAAAGTGGGTTGCCATTCTTCAATGAATATATGAATCTCATCTTTAAACTAAGAGATGAGACTCATATAATTCATCATTTTTTATCATTTGATCTAAAATTACAGCGTTCTACCGATCGAATTCTTTAAATAAAATTAAAATGGAAATGATTATAAATAATGAATTGCATGAGTCGCATGTCTTTTTTGAATCTCACAGAATTTCTTTATAGAAAAAATACTATACAAACAATTGACGAAGCCTTATTTAGTCTCTGTTCCGCGTCCTATTACTTTATTTCATATATCTCAGTGTTAATGTATTTTGTGTAATCGTATTTTTCTGCATGCTTAGTTTTAGCGTCTCCGCTAGGTGGCGCTACTAGTTGCTCTTTTACAGTATTTAATGTTTGCAATGTATATGGCATGCTAGCACTTCTAGCCGCCCTCTCCGATATTTGATGTCTGCAACTTTTTATGTCTTTACTGCAACATGCAGTTTTATTAATTCTTAAATCTTTTTAACTATCACTAATTGCACATAGTTATGAATATAGATTTTAAACTTAAAGTTTGTTCTTCATTATTGAATGAAACGTCACCAAAATCTATTTGAACCCCAATCACCGCATTGCTCCAGCATTGTGTTCTAAGGTGGATTGTGAACTCGTGATCTTTACGGGAACACATGAAAACGCAACCGCAACAGTCTCTGATGAGCAAACGAGTAAAGGTTTTATTTTATTTTCATGCAATGTGTTTTTATTTCTTTTCTTTTCTGATTCGATTAAATGCGTGATCGAGAAATTAACTACTGTCATATTTGATATTATATTATTTGTCACTGAGATGCATTTATTATTTGCTTTTGCTTGTTAAATTGAACTCGTATATATTAGAAATTTCTTTAGTGATTGCAAGGGATACAGTATTGTGAGAATTAACCAATATCAGTTTCCAAAACTTTCTGAAGATGAAACTGTACCAATGATATAATTTTAAATTATGTTTATGTATTCTGCAAGAAGAAACGAAAAACAGCTGTTGAAATCTCTAATATTGCTGAAACATATTCTTACCGTTTGAAAAAGGGAATATTTAAGATCCGGTTCTATTATGTCTTACGAAATTAATCAATTTAAATTTCGGGAAAAAATAAAATAATGAAGGCTATTAAGAAACAAACTTAAAAACTTACCATCTCACTTTACCTACATATAGTTACTTCGCTCTGAAAAACAACCTACAAATGTTGCTACCGCACAGATATCTGACATATCACAGACATTATAACAGTAAAAAACTATGGTAATGATTTACGTTCTTAATGAAGTTACATTCACAATAAAGCAAAATTTGAGTCCCTCTAGTAGAATGGCAGTTAGAATCTACATTAAAATTTTAGTTTTAGTACAATCCTAAACATTCGAAAGAAAAATTCTTAAAACGGGTATCCTTAATCCTTAATAATATAATAAATGTGAAAGCGTGTCTGTCTGAATGTCTGTCTTTCTGTCTGTCTGTCTGTCTGTTTATTACTCTTTCACGTCAAAACTACCAAACCGTTTTGGATGAAAATTGGTAGAGTTGTAGCTTGAAACACAGGAACGGACATAGGGTGGGTGAAATCACGTTAAATTAATTATTTTTGACTACAGATTAAAATTAATTAACAAAGAAAGCCCATTGAATCCGCGATTCGCAATGAAGATTATTTTATTTTTCAATCAACTGTCACTTGATCCTCAAGGAATGCGAAAAACATGTGGAATAAAAACTATCACGTGATCCTTTTTTCCACTATAACTTCGGAACAAATTGTCCGATAAAAATTATTTTTATACCATCTTGAAGTTCAAAATTTTACCTTTTGAATGATATCAATTTATTTTCTGTGACAGTTTTCTTCAATTTTTAGTAATTTTTTAAACTTTAATAACTTTAAATACGTGCAGACGATTTGGTAATTACGCAAATTTATAGCTACTCCGTTGCTAGGCAACGGTTAGACTTCGAACTAATTTACCTTTATTTCTGAAAATTTTCCTTGTCTTTGAAAATATCTATGAAATAAGGCAGAAATTACATGCATTTGTCTGTCTGTCGGCCGGTCACAAGAACTCTCTCCTAAACGGTGAACAGTAGCCACATGAAATTTACACACGACATTCTAGAGCATATTTCTAGGTCAAAGGTGCTATTTTCAACTTTCAGAGTTAATTAGTTCTTAAGATATTTAATTAAATAACGAAAATTAGCTGCTTTTAAGCCTAATGCTTACACGTTTTTCGCCAATAACTTCTGAAATATTTATTAGAAAAAAAATATTTTTATGTCATTTTAAAGACCAGAAAATGATCTTTTTAATGCTATTAATGCCATTGCGATGAAATGTTTTCTCTGATTGTTATTAAGGTTTAAATACATTTTTGTAACGTAATTTCTGACAATGCTTTTTATTGCTATAGAAATAAATTAAAGCCAAATTACTGTTTCGCGCGCGGGCTTGTGCCAGTGTTAAAGTTAATATAAGAAAATATTGCCTTCTTTGACCATAAACAACAAAGGAGACTTTACACTTCCGGTTTCCTGTTGTCGTAGCATTTACAGCTTTTAATACGGTTACACAGTAATCTAATGACGTTAGTAAATTATTCCCTCGATGTTTTGTTTAATTTTCACAGTGAGATATTACAGAATATCCATCTGGAGATACGGTAATGGGCACTAACAAGAACCATCATATTCTGTAGAGCTCTTCAACACCTTAGAATTGTCAGGGGTACCTTCCGACTAGCCGAGATTGAATGTCGGTGTGCCAGTACTACTAATACGTAACCTCGATTTACCGAGACTGCGCAATGGCACACGGTTACAAATTACACACCTAGGTCCAAACGTCATGAAAGCTACAGTTATGACTGATATAGAGAGAAGAGAGAGTGTTTTAATTCCACACCTTCCGATAATACCGAAGGATTTATCATCTCAGTTCAGAAGGTAGGAAATCCCTTTAAAAATATCATTTGCTAAGCTAAGGGCCAGCCACTGAAAGTGGCAGGTGTGCATTTGGAAAAACCATATTTTTCGTATGGGCAACTATATATGGCGTGTTCACGTGTGTCCAGTCCACACAACCTCTACATTCGTGCAAATAACTTGGTATACAAAAGTATATTAGCATAGATAAACAATTTACATAACTATATCAGCATACATGTACAGTACACTTCTGTCAGCCGTCCAATTAAGTATTAACAACTATCAGAACGTTTACTTTCCACTTTCAAAATGCAACAAAACATTTAACTTCGTGAATTAAAAAAGAATAATTCAAATTCTTCGCGCACAAAGTCGCGGGTAACAGCTAGTTAGAAAATAAACACAGTTCTTTCTCCTGTTCAAACTATTTAGGGAAAACTAATATTATGCTTGACGAATTATGTAGCATTTCAAAGAGTTAATAATTTAATGGAACATTTTTAAGCTTGCAGATGCAAGCTTCAACAACTAGGTTGGCATCAGAAAAATTATTTTAAGGCCTTTAATGGGCTATAACTGAGTAACTTAGCGTTAAAGTACTGACTTGTGATTAACCAAAGTTTTCGCTTGGTTAAGCATGGATCAATAATTTATTGATTAAACATATCTTAAATAATTAAATATTTTCCTTCATGTTTGAAATACGGATTAATGTGAGTTATTGATCCATTAAAGGTCAATCATCGTCGTAATGGAGGGGAAACAAAGATTTACTAAGTAATAGAGTCCTGAGCTAATACTGGTAAGATTATATCCTGCTTTTTAAATTTATGAATAACTAAGTAATAGACGTTGTTAATCAATCGAGGTCAAAACATCGTTCTATAAATTTCAGCTTATATATTTAAAAATGTATGCAGTTTGATGTGCCCTTGTGCAACGAACTATTTATAATGCATTAATTAAATGTGGGAAAAATGGAATATGGAAAACATCTATATTTAGCAGTGTTTGTTTGGGGAATATTTCTCCAATGCATAACTGCGACGGAATCGAGGTATATTCATAAAATTATTTTCATGATATTGCCCAAGAGGCTAGAAGAAATATATATATTTAGAAGTCAGTTGGAAATTAATATTCATCCAAAAGAGTTTCCATATAAATTTTTGGTGTCCTCGATGTTTCAGTTTAATTTCAAAATCATTAATTGCTGTGCCAATTCTAAAGTGTAAGTGTATTCATAAGGAATCACACCTGTATGGACTATTGGGCATATAGACTATCTAAATAACATGGGCGTGGAGAACCATGCAATACAAACGCTTTTATGAAGTATCACGACTGGAACTTTCACAACGTTTTGACATCGGTTAATTCGGCAGTTAGACATAACACCATCATCGGCATGCTAAGGGGACAGATAAACTTTCACACTTTTCGAAAGAACAAAGTTTGGCAAAGTTTTGATCTGAAATTTGCAGCTATAGAACGAAACACATGGAATTTCGTCATGTTTTCAACAACCACTGTGATTTCCCGAGTGCTATTTTTGCAACAAACATTCGGAGATTTAAATTTCGCTAAAAAGATTTTGCTTCTTAAGTTATTGATAAATTCTGTTATTCAGTGTTATTTTCTTTAAGGGATCGTCTCTTGTTAAGTATATTGTTATATTTCAATAAATATGTCGAATTTCTTAAAAACACACAAGAAAAAGTACGTATTAGATTTTAAAACAAAATTTAAATTAGTCCTTTTCTGAAGTATGAAAATCGCAACGCCAATTTTTCATATTCAATAATCCTTGGTTAAAAGCCAGGTTAGGATGTTATTGCAGGTATAACTTTAAAACCTCCTTTAAGAATGTCTTTCCACCGTGCATAATTATGGAGAAAAGTGAAGGAATGGTGCAAAATAATTTTTTTGACGCCATAAACACATGAAAAACACAACTGAATCTAAAACGCACTATCTATAATTTAGTAGTATGTTATTTTGCCGAAAGTTATTTTATTAAGTCATTTTTCTTTGTGCACGATCAGCAGATGATTTTAAAATCAAGGCTGCAATCTAGATGCTCACTTGTTTATTTAGCGTTTAAGCTATAAAATAAAATATGTTTTATAGATAGAACATAAAAATAAACACTAGATGCAAAATGAAAAGTATTAACCGACATGAGAAAATCTCCACACCATTGCTACAATAAAGCTGGGAAAATAGTCGCAACGCTTTCGTTGTCAAAAGAAAGTATTGTAAGTGGGACGCATGGTTTTCCCATAAAAGCCGCTTTTCCAATAGCTGTCATAATGTTTTTTATTTCAAATTGCTTTTATTTTACTTTTACTCAGTTATATTTCAGAAACAGAACTTAATCAAATTCTTTGTATCATATATAAAGAATATCTCTTGCTTATTTTATGCACCAGACGCGTGATTTTATATCTTTTATGTTACTTGAACATTCTTGAGTCACGATGCTTTCTGATTTACATACATTCTTTCCAGAGACAAGTAACTTTCGCTACAAATTTACGATTCAGTTTAAGCTCGACACAAGTGTTGTATAAAGTCCAATGGAATGCAGAAGAAATTTTTGTTTAAAATATTCCTCATGTATACCGAAAAAATAAATGTTTACGAATATAAATCTCCGTAACGCACAGATATAATAACTTATAGATCGGAACTATGCATAAAAGACTTCAGAATATATATAGATGCGAAACATTCATAAAAATGTCATGCAATGTAGATACATGTTTAACGTTAAATTCAAAAGAAAATGCGGAAACTTCTTGTTGAAAATATCTGCCTGGTAACTTTTTTTGCTGAGCCATAAAATATTTTAAGCTAAAATATTTTTATCTACAGCTGGGGAACTAGAAGCTAGGCAGGAAAAAGAATAAACTCTTTATAACGACAGATGTTTAAATTTTATAATGTTATACAAAAGTAGGTTTATTTCAAGAAATAAAACGTGCAGGTATTTTAATGCCAAATTTCAAAATAAACAAAAACGAAAACAATTTTTAGGAAGTGCAAAGTTTTAATGAAAAACTTCTAGTCTTAAAATTACGCCTATGTGAAATCAAAAGTTTCCTCTTGAGACAGGTGTGATAGCACAGTGGCAATAAATGCTATTCTTCCTCTTCAAATAATTGAATTGGAAGATCTATTGATCCTTTAGACCACCTATGGGCAAACTATTCTTGTTTCCTTCATTACAAATAAATCTCTCTCATCATAATATAATAGGACAAGGGAGAACTACTGCATACAGAACGATTATAGATTAACTAGGGGGTTACACCCTCCTACTCGCTCCGCTCGTCAACCTCCAAGAATCACGTTGTGATTCTTTTGGGATCACTACGCTTCGCTCGCCCGCTGTACAGTTATGAGTGCCTGCTAGAAATAGGAAATTATAAATACATTAATTACTAAAAGTAAATTTAAATTACAGTAAAAGCTTAACTAACCGGCATGCTCGGGAAACGCCGATTTCCGGATAACTGAAAAGTTTGGATAGTTGAGTGTGACGGGAAAAATGGGGGGGGGGATTGTGCCCCTCCCCTTTTTTTACCGACTCTGTCCCTTTAACATTTTTTTAGTTGTCGATTTCGTTTTTAGATTCCGTTTTCCGGCGAAAGGTGAGGACCTTTTTTTCCGGTCCTCAAATTTTCTTTTGAACCCCCCCCCCCATAAAACAAGTTTGTGTACGGCACTGTACTGTATATTGCTTTTTTTTCCTTCTACGCCCCTCCGTGCGGAGTGGCCTTTGCATTCCAGAAATAAATTGTCCGCGTGAATGGAACGCCGCGGGCGGGCGCATTCTAAATTTTGGCGCGTAGATGCAAAATTTTTAGAAAAACTCATTTTCTAATTTTTCTGATTAGTTCAGCTTTCCGGATACTTGATTGACGCATAATCGAGAATTTACTGCATTTGTATAATAGGAAGTTGTAACTAAAAATTAATAATCAAATTATATAATTAAAATTTTACCTTTATACCATACATATGTAAATGTTAAAAAGAAATTTGAATGCTAAAATGTATGATAAGATGTTTACAAATAAAAATGTTTTTCATCATTCAGAAATCAGGCACTTAAAACTTCTTGGTACACACAATTGAATGTTTCTTTAACAGTTTCATTAGCCCTGACTTCATTCCAACAAACTTCTAAATATCAACACTTCTCAATAACTTGTTGTTCAGCAAAGCTTCGCGACATGTATGCACACTCTCTGCAATAATTATTTAGTCAAGAAAGATATAACTTTTCTCGATGAGTAGATATTTATGTGTTAAAAACTCAGAAAATTTAAGTTTTCGAAAGATGAGTTAACCAATTTCACAAACTTTTTGCTTAAAATGGACACTTCAAAGTGACAAATGGCTCTAAATATGTTCAGATTCACTATTTAGAATTATAACCCATAATAATTACATACTTATCCCTTTATAGCATTAACAAAACAGCCTTTTTTTCAAAATTTAAAAAAATTCTAAAATTCTTGATTTTGACACCAAACTTTTAAACATGCTTTTCTGTTCACAGAAATATTTATCAGAAAAGCTTCGCCACATGTATACACATTCACATAAATAGTTATTTAGCCAAGAAAGTTATAACTTTTCTCGCTGTGTAGATATTTATGTGTTTAAACCTCAGAAAATTTAAGTTTTCGAAAGATGAGTTAACACATTTCACAAACTTTTTGCTTAAAAAGGACACTTTAAAGTGACAAATGGCTCTAAATCTGTTCAAATTCACTATTTAGAATTATTACCAATAATAATTATTTACTTTTACCTTCATAGCATTAACAAAACAGCCTTTTTTTAAATTTTAAAAAAATTCTAAAATTTTTGCTTCTGACACCAAAATTTTAAACATGTTTTTTTCACAGAAATAATGATCAGAAAATCTTCGCTATATGGATAAAAAAACAGAGTCCTGTCATAATCAACTATGTTTCTATAGCTTGGGAACTTCGTTTCGTACACAAAAACGATTGACTCTATTTTGTACATTCAGATTGAATCGTCTTAGGAAAGATTCCTCAATAATTTCAGTTGTTCAGCAGTTCTCTTTTTCGACAATTTTGATTTATAATTGAATTTGCTCGACTTAAACTTATTTTGAAAAATTTCGTCGCCTCGGATGAAATCAAGGATGGAAGGATGAAGGTGTGATCTCCGGCGTATGCTCCAGAACGGGGTTCTTAGCTTGTGCCGGGTTACCAAAAATCTCGAATACCACACAAGATCAAATCTAGCTACAATCGTCGGATCGAATGTAAACAAAACAAACTTGCGAGCTGTTGCAAATGGTGATTAAGAAATTCAACCCTTTTATGTTGCCACGTAAGAGAATTATATATATAGATGATACGATTTGAGTGAATTCTCACTGTCATAGTAGTATAACACATGTATATATATGGGGATTTAAGCATTTATAACTTCTAACATTAATTTAGAGATTTACAAACAAGCCATTTGAAACGAAAAGAAAGAAAATAATGCTCCTGAATATTTGACGAACTCGGGAAATTTTGTCCAGTATAAAATATTAAATAGTTCCATAAATTCGTACATTTGGAAAGTGTAAATTATCACTATTTTGAATTTTAAAGTAAGGTTTTTGAACTATTTTTTTTTGTAATTTATTGATATTTACTGTCTCCATGAAACTTGAGAGCACATCCATATGGCATATACTGATGCTTCCTGTTGTAATGTTTTTTCATAGTATATTAAACAGTGACTATTAGGATTTTAAATTTTTTTCAATTGTTTATTATTCAAATTGTTCGTTATTAAAATGTACAAATATATTAATACAAGAATGATTTTCTCTCCATACAGATCTTTTTCTTATTTTTATATGATTTTTATTTTGTTTCAAATTTTAATGTCATAAAATGCCATTTGCTTTCATATATATATAGTAAGAGGGTCAAGATTCAAAGCTGAGTAATGTGAATAGGTTAGAAAGCTTCATTTAATTTTCTTTCTTTACTATATTCTGCTAGTGCATAAGTTTTTGAGTCCCTTTGCAGTATTTACTTAATTTTTCCTCATTATCATCGAATAAAATAATCGATAAATTTCACTCTAGAAACTATTAAACTTATTATCTATGCATATACTGTTAGGAAATTCGGCCTTTAACTTATGAAATAACTTACTTTCATTTCTAAATTTGTATTATCTCTCGTACTTTTTACTTTAATATTAGAAACATTCTTTCCCCAATGCTTTGCGTCATTGCTGCGAGCTAATCACTTCACTTGACATCTAAATTCACAGCTATTTAATCGGAATCGTATGACTTTGTCTATACAATAACCGCAGCTGATATGCTGATCTACTAAATGTTAGCAGCCTTTTCCTAACAAGAATTGTAAGTCAAGCTGCCTGTCCCTAGCATTATACCGTTATCTTTTCCGCTACGTAAACCATACTGTTCATAGAATATCAGCATTCTCAGTCCTTATCTCTTTTTTTATTTTCAAAGTCAAACAGAAGATCAATTTCTGAAAATTGTATATATCTACAGGGTGTTGCCGAATTCGACCGGCAAATTCAGAGGGATGATATAAGGCATCAAGAGGATGAAAAATTACCACAGAACATAGGATCGCAAACGACGTTCAGTCGGAAAAATCTCAAAAATACAGGGTGTCCGAGAATTGCTGGACACTGTTCAAAAATCAATAAAAAAAAACACCTAATAATGTTTAAACTACGAACTTTTTAAAAATGAGCGAGCATTTTTAAACTTTCTTTTCAGGAAGGTAAAACGCTGTTTTGGTGGTCCAGGTTGTCGTAAATTACTAAAAATCAAAAATTAGTTTAAAGCCATTATTTTCAAAAATAATAACACTGGAAGAAAAAAAAAGCATGAAATTGTAAGAATTTTACACTCTTTATTTTATTAGTTCACATGTAATGTGGCGAAAACTGAGGAGTTTTCGAGATTTTCAGGAAAAACTAAAAATGGCACCGGAAAAAACACAGATTGACTTCTGATGACAGTCTTCTACTATCGGTATGTTACTCATCAGCAGAAGTAAATCTGTGTTTTTCCTGGTGTATATATTTCCCAAGTCGCATCTGGCAAGAGAATATGAGCGGGTGACAATGAAAAAGGCGAAAACTTTATGGATATATATTTTTACGTTATGGTAGGATATATTTTTTTGAGAAATTTCTGTCTATTCCTTTTTTATTTTATTTTACATTGGTTAAAAAAGTTTCTTTGTACCATATATCAAGAACAGAGAATGACAAATGGGAAAATTTTCCCCAAAAAATGTTTCTGCTGACAGATTGGGAAGTATTTTGACTTCTTTGTATTCTATTCTTGACTCAAAGAACGTCTTGTATATGTGCGTGTGTTGGACCCAGCAGAATTCAAAGAAAAGCAATCGAATATTTTTCCAGAGAGTTTTGTTGTGGCAATCGCTTGTTTTTTAATTTAAGTGAAAGGACCCAACAGATTTTCCAACACCTGAATTTGATCGCTTTTCTTAAATTTATAATTTATGGTTCGATGGATTTATAGGAACTAGCATTTATGGAAAACACTAATCTTTAATTATTACTTAAAACGAAAAAGGCTTATTTTGCTTCATAATAATGCGTTAAACAAAATATAATAGATTATAAGATATTGATAAATCGAAAGCATTTTTATGTTTTAATTAAAATGCCTTAATATAGGAATAAGATAGTCGGCATGCCTTAGGAATTCTGTATGTATCTTAAAGAATCATGACATATTTCAACAATGCCTATTCATCGTATAGTATTGTGAGACAGAAAATAATTTTACAAAGCAATTAAGGAATACGCAGGGTGTACACTAAGGTCCGGTGCCTCTTAATTAACTTCAGAATGGTGACAGATATAGTCATAAAAGTGGTGTCTATGAGTAACAAACTAGGATGAACGATGAAGCCACTTATAGATCCGTTTTGCGGCAAATTTCGGAGTTAGGATGCCTATTTGGATAATAGCAAAAGTTACGCGAAAAATTCAATTAGAAAGTTGTAAAGCGAAGTTCTAAATTTAGTACTCCAAAAAATTTAGTACCAAATAAGATTTGTCTATAGTAGATTAGTGTTAGTACTTTACTAATTAGTACTGAAGATTTGATTTATGTCCAAAAGCATATTGCTTTTAAGCCAAAATCATAAGCTTATATTCAAAGCATTAAGGTATGTATTCATACATTAATGCTTTGAATACAACGCAAATTTGTTCGGTCGCTATTTCAAACATTTAAAGCCAAGAAAAATAGAACACTTATCTGCCATTAGGATCATTTATCCATTTGGATTAAGTACTTTCTGTCAGTCAAAATGCAACGGACGGCTCAAAGACTGATGACATAAAGGCAGGACCTTCTGTGTCACAAAAGAAGACAACGATTCACAATTGGAGTTCTTAGGATCAGCAATTCCGTGTGGAAATTTAATTTTCATTATTTTATATAATCATGGCATTTTAATTCACTTCATATAAATAGAGCATTAATCTAGATGTTGGCATAAGCATAGAGTTTTTCAAAAATCTTATTTTGATTATCATAAAAGTGATTAACATATGCATATTACGATCAGAAAATTTTAGATCAGCTAATTTATGGATTAAATTAAAACTGTTTTTTAACCTGAGTCTTAGACGCATATACTTTGTGTATTGGTGAATAATTTGAAGATATATTTTTGGAGCAATATATTCGTCATTGCGAAGATGTATTTTCACAGTTATTTCTAAGATAATGAATATGAATCCTCCATATGAATCCAGAGATTGAAACAACATCCTCCGCATATATTGATATAGACTATGAATTTTGATGGCAAATGCTACTCCAAAACTATTGCAGTGAAAACCGCAAGGGCGCACCACTCTCTATTTTCAGATCACACCTTAATCTAAATCACAACACTTTAGCATAAAGTATTGAATTCTCCACAATAAGAATTTATAATTACCACAACCAAGCTAGTCTTCGTTTTCCTCACTAATAACTTCAGTCACTTTCCAAGCTAATCTACGCACTTGTAGTTTATTCCAGAAGAAATTGAATCTCAAACCACTCCAAAAATTACACAATATCCACAAACTGACCTGTGTGTATAACAATATAATTAAAGGAGCATAGCTATAAGAGTTTCCACTGTTATATACAGACTGCGAATGAGTCGATTCGCCAAATGGAATATGCAGTCACTCCCATCCCACACTACAAGACCAGATTTCTAATTTCAGGATAATCCAATTAAAATCGCCGTCGATTTTATTTAATTGAAACTGATTTTACAGAGTTCAAACTTTAAGATTGCAGAAATTTGACTACTTTTAGTGAACTCTAATTTATTTCAATTTAGAGATGTAATATCAAGAGTTAACGGTTACTGAGATAAACTTTTAAATGAATGACCTATATTTAAAATACTATTCACTTTTATAAAAGAAACCTTTTCTTTAAAATTTTGCCAAGAACAGAAATAGCTCGATATGCATATTTTAAATGGTTATCTTTATCAAAACTGAGCTCAGTTTCATGTTCCTAGAGAAATAAATTTAAAAATAAATAAAGCAAAATGATTATAAAGCTTAAATAACAATTAAATAAGGATTTGTTTTATATGAGATTGTTAAGATGAACCTAATATATGCAGCATTGCTGGAAGTATTAGAGTAGCTTTTCTTTTGATCAGTGTACGTTCTAATTGCCTCATATGCATCTGTTGAACTGTTTCATGGGCCTGATGCCTTAAAAACTCAGAATGATCAGTCTTTTTGTTAACGGATGACAGGAGTTTTGTATGAAATGTTACCCTTTGAAGCCAATGTACAGAATTAAAGTGAGGAGTCGAGGTGTATTGTTCAATCTTAAAAGAAATCAATGTTTGAAAAGTCGTTAGTAAAAAATCACCATTGTTTTACTCTCTGGCTATTGGCCAACTGCCTCAAATTAAAATAGATTTCGTATTGATCCATTTAACTAACTTACTAAAGTGATTGGCAAGGCAATGGTTTTTTCTCAAATTTACAGGTTACAAATCGCACTCAAAAAGAACAATGCAGCAAGATAATTCTTGTAACTGTGGCGTTACCTAAATCGATTTCCATTGCAGTTACCCAGATAGCATGTAAGTTTGCAGCAAGTTTGATTTTGACTTGATATTATCTTGTCATCGCAAATTTGACGCGTCAAGCTTGAAGCGAACTTGTAGCAAGTTCGCCATGACAAGTAGCGCCACCTCCTTGCAATGCAAATTTGCTGCAAGTTTGCAAAACAAGTTTGATGCAAAGATAGCACAAAGAGATAATTATCTTTGCCTCTGCTTCAAAACAATTATCCGATTTTTAATAGCATCTCCTAGTAATTGTAAAAAAAACTAACTTTTTATAAAAAAATTTTTGAAACATTTTCCATCGTTTTACTAAATATAACACTTGCACTTTAAAGAAAACTATATCGCCTTTTTCTTAATGTTGAAATTTTAACGTTTATAAACAAAATTAAACCGAAAAAACAGTCAATGTTTCTTGAAAAATAATAACTTAGACATTTTGTCCCATTTTAAAATAATTACTTTTGAACTCTAATTTCATAATTTATTCTACTAGCAAAACGTAGTTATTAGCGAAAATCGCTCTCTCTTTTACTTCAAATCATATTCTCAACTCAAAAAATTAATGAAATCAAGAAAATAATTTAAAATAAATCGTATACGAATCGAATCGAACGAGGTATTAGCGAAATCTATCTTTTTTTTCGGAGTTTAACTGGCCGAATGGTTAGCGCGTCTGCTTCGGAACCTGTAGATCGCGAGTTCTATCCCAGGTTGTGTTCGTACTCTGTTTTTGTTATCGTTTGCAATGCAAGCTTGCTGCAAGTTCGTCCCATGGTGACTTCGAAGCTTGCGTTAACTTGCTGCAAACTTGTTTCACACTTGCACTCTTGTCGTGTCAAACTTGCTGCAAGCTTGCAGATTTGCAGTGCAAGTTTGCTGCAAACTAAAATTGCTATCTGGGTAAGAAATCAGTTGCCAAGGCGACACCAGAAATAATTTTACATCCCAAGTTAAGATCAGATAATGATACAACGTAAGCAACTGTAAATATTTTTTATTGTTATTATTAACGGCCTAACTTTTTTTGTGCACTCATCCGTTGCTTACTGTAGTTTGTTTTGTTTTAACTTAAATTACTTCGTAAGCCTAGTCTAATATCTTGAGGCCGAAATTCGTATGTCTTCTGAGCAGGTGAAATTACCAAATTATAGTCACTATAATTATTTCTCTTCACTTATAACAGCCGCAAAAGGGTTTTTTGAATAGGATATGAAACAGTACATTTAGAAATTTTTATAATCGTAAGGAATTCGTAATTTTAAAATTAGAATTCTTGGTTATTTGTTGTTTTGCGGATTAGTTATAATGCATTGACATTACTTCGAAGAAATCTACAAAATTAAAAATTTTAAATTTTACAAATTAGTAACATACTGCATATATGAAAGGGAATGGATTAAAGGTAATCAGGGAACTCAAAATTTTAAAAGTACAAAATTATGCTTGGCAAAAAGGTTGATAAAAGACAGAAATTTTAAATTCGACAAATGTATTAACTGAAAAATGTAGCACTCTTGAAGATTGAACTTATTTTAATATATAACTATTAAACATTCAGAAAAAATAATTATAGTATAATGTATGGATTTTTACTTTATGGTAAGTAGTATTGCTGTTAGCACATATTTTTCCTCTATTGATCCTTTTTGCAAAGTAATTATGAGAAACGTTCTAATTCTCTTCCATTTTCGGAAAGATAAAGATTTTTTTAGCATTAGCTTAGTTTAGAATATCTATTGCTCAAATAAATTTGAACAAATTATGAGATAGAAAAGTGTTTTCTGAATAATTAAAATAGTTCTTCCCGATAGAAATTACTTAAAAATAGTAATTAAAACACGCTAATCAGTTATTAACCCGGCAGGACTCGCGGTGGTCATTTTATGACCCCAAGGCCTCGGAAAACACTCAGTTTCAAAGAAAACTAGCCACCTGTTCATTCCTTTCTTATCAGTAGGTGAGTAACTCACCACCTCTGCCTTTTCTGGGTATTTATAAACTATTTCCGGAATTTTTCGTCCTTTAATACACGTGTGGTCACACACTGGTGCTATTAAATGACCCCAGAGTCTTTAAGTTTGTTCTATAGACAAGTTTTTAAATGTAGCTGATATGGTCAGCTCGTTATTTTTCTTACCGAATTGAAATATTTAACTATTTCTCGCAATGCCGACTTCATAAGAAAAATAAATGGAGCGTTTACGTAACGTTCTTGCTGAAGTTGTAACTGAAGAAGATCCAGACTTTGACAACGAAGACAATGGACCTGATGATGTTTCAGAAGAGATTTTTTCAGATCATGAAAGCTTCTGCGAACATAATACGGAATCGAAAGAGAACGGAGATTTTTGAAATGAAGATGCGAATAACTTGGAATTGTTTGCATCAAAAGTGGGCATTGAGAGGAGAAAAACAATATTTAGTCAAAATATTCCTTTTCACAATATTGTGTCGCACTTACGTTGAACAAAAGGATCAGCGAAAGATGTGACAAGCCGTGTGAAGAGTTGGGAGTTATTCATCAATGATAACATAATATATTTAATTGTAGAGTGAACAAGTATATTTATCGAGAAATGCACACCACACTTTTCACGTGAAAGAGATGCGCGAAAAATGAACCTCTAGAAATCAGTGCTTTATTAGTGGAAAACAATGGAGTAAATTTGATTTGTGCTAAGCACTGTATTCTTGATGTCTAAAAGTCAAAAACGTTATTTTTCCAACTAAAAATATAATGATTTTAACAACGCTGGGTTGAATTTTAGTTTGGGGTCATTCTACGACCCCCGCGCGACTTAGCGTTCGCCAAGGAGGCGCCCGTTATCTCGGGTTAAGCAAAAAACTATTTTCTTGTCGACATGATTTCGGAACAGCAAAATATATTTAATTTCAAATCGTATATTTAATAAAGATATAATTTCAATTTAATAAACGCTCACTTATAGACTGTTGGTTTTTGAAAATTTTCTCAGGAAAGATTAAGTTGTTTGACTTCAAATTATATTTAAATTCTTGATGTTGGAACAAGTCATTTTCATTTGGGGTTACGTAATATAGAATTTGAATAAACATTACTTTCTTTCTTTTAAATCCCTTTGTTTTGACAAAAATCAAAATACAAAAATTAACAGAATGATAAGTTCTATACAATCTTTATATGCTGATAATAACTGTAAAGACACAAATTCCTTTTAAACGAACTACGCAACAGATTTTTTCAATCATTTTATGTGTTTTAATCAAGGATCGCAAAACGTTTGTTCATTTTTCATACTATGTCGAAAAAAAAGTTTCTCTTTGGAATTGTAGCATCATATAGACACATGAATTCTATATTTTAAAACATCTATTTGTAAAAAATCCCTAATAAAATCAACCTAAGCATTAAAAAGTCGAATTCTACATTTGATTCCAAATTCTAAGTAAAAGTGACTTCGGAAAGCACCCATTCTAGTTTTTGCGTTGCATGTACAGAAATTATTTTCATACAATATATTCTTCGAAATTCCAGTTTCCCACCTGCCAACAATTCAAGCTCCATTATCAGGCTTTCATATATAAATTAGTTTCCTGTCCGGCATCTTACTTCTTCCTCCCTTTTTTCCCCTCATCTGTCCAACTTGATGACATAAACTGACCTGAAATGGACGATATGCAAGCCCTCTGGGGTGATGTAGACGCATGTAAATAACTACGCGAAGACAGAATAATCCTGCGATATTTCCGATAAATCCTTATCATAAGAGGAACTAGTGTGGATCTCTGTGCTTTTCTGTCTTACAATATGTATAGATCAGTGAAATTCTTACCCAATTCCAGTCGACCAAGGATGTATGTGTCGACTTTGAAAATCCTGTATCGCAGTTTTGAATTGATAGAAAGAGCGCTGGTAGAAAACTTTCACGTGATGTGACTAACAAATAATGAAAACGATTCGAGTGCAAATAAAATTCGTCAAAAGCATAAATAATAAATAGTAAAATTTAATATAAAAATATAGAAACGAAAGAACTAATATTTATGATCGTGGAGGATTTAATGTAAATAGCTATGAAAATAATTCTGTGAATAAATCTAATTAGTCATTAATGCAGCAGTTTATTTAGGTTAGGTTAGGTTATATTAACGTCCCGTTTTGAAGCAATAAGAGGGTTATTTAGGGGCGGACCTCGTAATTTTGAACCGCGTCCAGATGACGAGGACGACACATGAGCTGACACCCCCTCTCCAAACTTCCGCGCCACACAAACGCAGTTTATTTTAGAATTACAGAATAGGATTTGAAATTTGCCAAAAAAAACACATTTAACAGGGAATGGTCCAAGACAGTAGAAGATCATTCATATCGAGTTATTCTCACTCAATATGGAGTACAATTTTCAAAAAAAGAAGTGCATTCAGAAGCTTATACGTATGTGGGTTTGTTTTTATTTTTTAATTTGCGATACCCTGTCTTATAGCAGATCTAAACAACTTTTAATTGTATTCAATCATGACTTTTTCAAATGTTCGCCACTCCTTTTTGAGCGTTAATAATGTAAAAATTTAAGTACTACGTGTCTTTCATTTTGCTGTATCATCATATGGTTTAATTTCAGGACCCAACTTCCTATTAAAAGGTCGTTAGTTATGTCTGATTGACCAACACGTAAAATTTGTATACATCCTTTTGATTCGCCCATAAACACTGGAAAAATGATAAGAGGCCTAAAATCATCATTTTTTTTTACTACGAAATATTTTACTAATACTTACTGATTCTTTTGTCGAGAAGCATTTGAAAATAATTTCTGCGCTTGATAAATTGCATCCACTGTGATTTTTTTTTACAATGGCAGTTTCCGCTTATAACGATCACGGATGCAACGATCAATCGGTTGTACTGATCAAAAAAGCGTATTATGGATCTCCATCTCCCGCATCTAAACATACAGAAAATCCGCAGATTATGGCAATTAACAATTCGCTTGTAGTGATGGGTAATTCTGCAAGCCCTCGATTTTTTAAAATATTAGTCAAATACCTCGCTGAATCTTTTAATGAGCATTATCAGGTTTATCCAACGAATGTTTGAACACTCAAAAAACAAGTTACTATCAATAAGTTTTTAAAGAAAGCTTAAAATATATATTATGCATGAATATTTTTCAATTCTAACATTGTATCTATATTCTTCTTATAATTAAAATGATTGAGTACATACCAACACTGTTGTGCGGTCAGTTTTTCCTCCTATGCATGTAAACCTATATATCTGTATCATTTTTACGGCATTTTGCATGCAAAGATCATTCGGATGTAGATATCACCTTGACTTTGTGCCAAAGTTCTCACTACAAAGTTATCACTGTATAATAATTAAAAGTCTGATGGTGAATTGTCTTTGAATGCTAAATCGAATGAGTGTGAGAGGCTAAGTCGAGTAAATTGATTTTCAACATTTATACTTCAATCTGATCAAGCAAAAATTCAGTAACATTAAAGATATTTCTTTCCTTCGTGATAGTGGCAAACTAAATAGAATAATTTCGATAGAACATAATATAGTTTTAAATTTACTTAGAGTTTACTTTACTTTAAGAGAGATCCAAAATTTTAAAAAATGGTATGAAATCTTTTTTCATTTGTCCAATACCATTAAAATTGTATCTACGCTAATTTACATTAAAATTATATGCGCCTTTTCATGACAAGAAAGCGTACTTGTCTTTTGCACAATGAATCACATTGTCCTTAGTTACAGAACATAACGCCGTCCCTTACCCCCGTACCCGTGACCAGACCGGTCACTGAACGGTTTGATGGGCAAGACACGGGAATTTTATTAAGAAAAAGAAAAACAAAATAAACGAAAAGAAGGAAATATATACACTATGTACAGCACAGGCATTTTCACTTTCACACTATTAGTTCGTAATAGTCTTCTTTTCTTTAGATGTTGAAATACCTTCCTTTTATTTGAAGGGGGAATGTCCGGTGATTGAGCTACTTAGTTCAGCTCGCTGGGAAGTTGAGCACGATATTCACATTTATCAGCATGTTGTATGTCTCTAGAATATAACTAATTAACTTGGTTCCATTTGGTTTCGAATTTTTTTTAGGGTTTATGGGAAAATAAGTAAGGATTTCTTCACATTGATGTAAGAAATAAAATATATCTCTCCGATGTTTATTTTGTTTTTGCTTTAACTCAATATATTTTATGAAATATAAAATTGCCAAAATTTGAAGATTTATCGAATGATATAACAATTATTAAGGTGATCAAATTTTAAACTATAACGAATCGAGGGCACAAATAAATTGAACCCAAAAAATATCACAACTAAAAGAAACATTTAATTAATTGCAACATTATTACAGAGTACAGTGTAATATGATAAACGCATAATAACAGTTGTAACATCATTTATTGTACACTTTTCGAGGAAGGACAGAACTTACAAAAGGAGGACTGTATGTCACCTTACCATTATGGCATGCTTGTAAATACAAATAAAATATCTAAATTTGTGAAGAAAATTACTTTATTTAATACATTTTTATTTGAGCATCTGTCTGGGGATTTCAATATAGCTGACGAAAGAGATACATTTCTTAGAATGTTAATAACATTCATTTTTAAAATGTCATTAATATTTGAAATATTAAAGGCTTTTGGAAACCTTGTCGTCGGCAAGGGTAAAGGGTTGTCACAAAGATTTCCATGACAAGGGTTGAACTTTTCGGCAAAGTAGTGGAAAGGTTCGCTAGTCAAAAAGAAACAAGGTTTTCTGTAAGGTTTTCAGTGAGGTCTCACCAAGCTTTTATTACAAGATAGTTTCAGGCTTTCCTCAAGCTTGTTTCAGGCCTATCAGAAGGACAAAATAGAACCCCCTCCGCAGCCATACGCCTACAGAGGGGTCCCACCCCCTCTTTTATTCCCCTTCTTCTGCCGTCATCTTAGAGTTATCTGGAATGTCAATTAATTAGATCAATTAGGTATCTTAATTAATCAAAGCTTAATTATTAATTTCAATTCATTTGATTAATCTAATTTTTAATTCAACTTACTTGTACGATTTCGTTGTAGATTGTGATAAAACTTCAAATTCCTCCGAGCCAGGGATCAAACACGCGTTCATAGAGTTGGAAGGCAAGCGCACCACTATACCTGACGGGGCTACACACGATGGGAAAGGTGGTTCATAAGAAGCTTTCCTACGTCAATTTTGAGGGTATGGTTTCCGAAACGGTTTGCGCGGAAATGCTTTCGCGGACAGGCAAAATCAAATCGTCCATTAACCTGTTTATTATGGGCAAGAGGCATACTCAAATACTACCAGGTTTTGATGAAGAAAAAAGAAAGTAAGTTCCCCCTTTTCAAGTTATTGAAAATGAGATCTTCCTTCACCGGCTTTAAGAGTTATTATTCTTGTTCTCTCACATTAGGATCACAATTTTCATCCTACAATGAATGACTTGAAAGAGCAGGTTAGTAAAACGATCAAACAACTAATTGGTAGAGAGACATATTAGTTGAAAGGGAAAAATGAAATCGTAATTGTTTACTGGTACAATTGCCTTACCTGTAAATAATTACAGGCAAAGATTAAAACTTCTGTTGTTGAGGCATCTGTATCACCCGCCAGTAGACGATAAAAATGTATTTCATTTTATCCGAAAATATACTTATTTATACTTAGCGATTTGTTCTTCATTTCAAACATCAATACTACATTATACCATTTAAAAAAATTATTTGGTATATAGAAACATCTAAAATTTAAGCAAGAAGAATTGAAAAAATATTGACCTTTAAGGAACACTCTCAAGCTACTTTTCATGATTTTTCTATCGTTGTTGAAAATCCTTTGTATTTTCTCGATTGCATTTTTTGAAATAAAAAAAATAATAAAAAACATTTAAGAAAGTCAAAGTACCAGATCTTTAGAAGGATGTTTTCTTTCTTTCTTATTTCACTTTTGAAGCATTTTATTTTTTATACGAGATCTCTTTTCATTAAAAATTCTGTGGAAGTAAGCCAAATACTTTTACATTATATTGATATGTTTTCCAGATTATTTTTTCTTCTCCGCAGGCTATTCCAATAAAAAGAAAAATAATGCATTCCGCCTATCATTTTCTTGCAGCGTTTCCGTCAACAACTTCAATTCGTGAATAAGACGTATCGTTATTTCTGAGGGAAAAAAACATGCAAAAGCACTAATGCCGACGTAAACAGCACGAGAAATGGTTCTAAAAGGCATGCTTCTTCAGAAACTTTTGTTATGTTCCACCAAACAGACTTATAAAGTGATAAGAAAGAATCTTTAAGGATCATGCTTTCCAAATGTGTTGCAGTAGATGTATATAACGCTATGAAAAGGACTATTTTACAGGAATTGATCCGCTAAAGAAACATTTTGGAAAAAATTTAAGTTTAGTAAAATAGTAATCGAAAAATATAATTCGATAGATGATTTTCGTGAAATAACACAACTGATTATTGAGATACACCGACTAAATTAACGAAGTATTTTATTTGAAACGAGTTCTGATTTAATACAAAACTTATGCTCGAACACATAATTGGTCCATTTGAATATGCTATTCCTTTATTTGAAGCATATTATCTTTTTGAGGTCTTTCTAATACATCATCAGGGGAACATTCCAGCATCGAAGAGCGCAGTTTATCGAAACACCATGACTTCTGATTGTAACTCACATGTTACACCATTCCAAGTAACAATTACGCATCGAATAACAACTCTATACCTATTAATGAGCAAACAATTTCTCAAATTAAAAATTATTAAACAATTAATGGAATTTCTTAATTTATTAGTTAACGGTTTTAAATCCAATTCCACATATTCGAAACTACATAATTGTTAATTAACATTTTTTTTATTTTCTTTTTTAGATTCTACACTCCTTATATCTTCTTATTATTTTGAATCTCAGAAAATAAATCATTTCTCTCATCATTCTTACGAAATTCTAAATACAAGAACATAGTTAAAGTCTTATAACTAGTATCTTTATCAGGACTTTCAACGATGGTCGCAATGAAAATTGGACACTAAAATGTAAATAATTAATCTTTTAAAACGGACATGTTTTCAAGCATTATTCACCATGTAAATAGCGGTTATTTTCTTTAAATTCAGTGGCAACAGATTAATATCTTTTGAAAAAATAGTGTAAATAGCTTTAGATTTTATTCATCGCCATTAAAGTTGTATTTTTTATAGTTGGCGTTCTCTTATTTAAAAAAATGGAAGTAAGTTCAATAATATTTGATTAAGAAAGTCGATCCCCATCTCTTGGATAGCTTCCGGCCAGTAGACATTAAGGTAAGCGTAAACTTTACGTCTAAAATTTGCTTCGGCAAAAGTGTTTGTTTGTGTAACTATATAAATTTCTTCATTTTCACATATTTTAGTACACATGAGTTTTTTTTTATTTAAATTCTTTTTTCCTCCTAGAATTTTGTTTCTATTGCGCTTAAAAATGTCACTTTATGCCTAGACATAGAATAGCATTGCTTGTTTTTCCTGCAGCTATAAATTATTAAAAAAATAAATTCCCTCATTTCTTGGTAGTTTATCTGCATCCCAGTGCCTGTGGGAAGTCTTATCTACCCGTTCCACGAATGCACTAGGTAATCAGTCTTCTTCATCAAAGTACATAAAGAAAATATGTATTGTTATTCGAGTCCTTAAAAAAGTAACAAAACTTGAGAAAAATAACGAGTTTAGATAATTAGGGGGATTATTTTAAACAAAGAGAGTTTGTTTCAATTTCTTTAAATATATTTCCGTACTATTATAAATCAAACAACTGTTTACCAAAAGAAAACAGAGATTTTTATACTTAAGGGTATACGAATTGCATTGAATTCACTCTCAGTTGTCTTCTCTTTATAGAAATATAAATGACGCTGTGTTATTATTATTCTTTTCTGATGGTGCTGATTGTTGAAGAGCGGAACTATTAGGCACTCTCGAAACGTTTGGATTTATTCTTGTTAGATAGATATCAATATTTATAAATTTTATATGCTGCCCATCAAAATGTATTTTTTGCCCTGTTATCTTTAGATATTTCATCCTCCAGGAATCTGAAAGTCAAACCGATGCAAATATTTTCAGCACTTTTTACAGAGCATTTATGTTAAGTCTAGGATCTTCAGTCTAGGGCTTTGCTGCTAATATTCACTGATTGCGCTATTTTTTTGTTCATACGAAATTTAGTATTAATAAAGACCAGTATAACAGTGTTTAGTTATTCATATGATCATTTATAAGTTTAATGAAAATAACATAATTTGCATCGGCGAAATAAGCTTTCTTTATATAAAATTACACCCGTGTGTTTGAAAGACTGTTTAACAATTTAACGCCGGCTCTGAAATTTGCATCTTCAGCCACCCGGCAGCAACCATAAGAGCGCTTTACTTAATCGGCGGCGCTGAACTAATGAGCAAAATGAAAACTTATGGCAATGACAACAGTTCTGTTTTGCTTTCGTTCGCAGTATTCCTGATTTTCTGTTATGCTGTCCAATTTGGATAAGAAAACCGAAAAGACTATAATTGTAGCGTATTAGCAATCAGAGCTCAGGAATTTCTGATAATTCCATCCTTGCTCATTGCATCTGCTGGTTTCTGTTTACCGCCAGATGGCAATGATCAAAATTCTGATCGGAATGTATGTGAATCTAACGAACTACACATTTGATGGTTTTTGGTACCGTTCGATGGGATATCCATTAATGAGCCACCGGTGGCCCACGTCGCCCGATAGTACATTCAAGTGCAAGCCACCGGTGTCACATGCCGGCTTGAACATGCTAAAGCAATGTTTGTACCAAGCCTACATTGATTTGTTGGTAGCACGAAATTATTCATTACTGAGTTTCGACTTATCATGCTGTCAGTAGTACTTTCGATGATAATAAGTAGGGGTAACTAGGGATACTTGACCCTACGTGATTTTCTCAGATTGAGAGATAATTGGTAATTTGTGTGTGTCATTATCATTTGACCTTTGGTCACATGGTCTATTGGAGTGGCTTTTCATTCCATTCTGAAGAAGTCATCGTAATGGTGTGTAAATAAATATGTTTTGGGGATCCAAAAGTAAATTTTCACTTTTTCATTTATCAGTGGATAGGAAGGTTACTATTGGAGATATTATGAATTAAAATATTTCTGAGTTTTAAGCAAACTTCTAGCTATAATTTTATATAATATGTTATGCAGTATCTTAATTCTAAGTGGTTTGATTTTTAGATTATTTAGAAAAACTCAAGTTAGGGATACTTGACCCTAAGAAGTTAGGGATATTTGACCCTATCAAAAGCTATTGCTGCTTCGATGTCGTAGCCGACCGAAGCACATTTTGAGGTTGGGATCAGTTTTCTGGTGCTTGGAGTTTGTCGGCTATATTGGAAACTCAAAAATAGAGAACAATTGTTTAAAAATGATTTGTTAGTAATTATTTAATGAATAAAATTTCTTTCTTATATGTTAATTTCAAATAATTATTTCGATATAAGAATTTTAAAAAAGAATTGTAATTTAATTCATCTATTTTTACACGCCTGAGGGAGAACGATTTATTTATTTATTTATTATTGTAATAAAAATATTTTGCTTGAACTACTTGTCATCGGTTGGTTTTATTTAACGTTTCACCATTTCTGTTGAGTTCGTCTTTCTTTCTTGATATAAATTTTCTCCTAAAATATATTTTTATTCTTTAGCTTTTATTTTTGTTTAAATATTAGAAGAACCAAATAAGTCTATTAAGCTTTTTAATTCCTTGTTCTGTGCAGCATTTTTTAGATTTGGTCTGCGTTTTGATGCTATTCTGGGTGGCTTTTTTCTAATTTTTCAAAACCGTTAATTCTTTAAAGCGCTAATGACGTTGCTAGGTTTCCTGTTTTATAACGGTAGTTTTTTCATTTAAAATTGATATTTTAATTATTTATTAAATTTTCAACTAATTGAATTTAATAACAGTTTCAATGTAATGACTTAACGAATTTACTTTATTAACTAGATTATATTAATGACAACTGCGTTTTGTAATAACCATATTAATTAATTTTTAATATTAATTTCAATAATATTATTTGATAATAAAGAAGTTTTCCATTCAGTAGTTATAACCTAATATCTCAATTTCGCGTACATACAAATTATCGAAAGAATTTAAATACGCTTTGCATGTAGGGTCAAGAATCCATAACCTTAAGGTCAAGTATCCCTAGGGTTAGGGATACTTGACCCTAAGCGATTTCATGAAATGTATTTACTTTTTGATTAAATGAAATATCAATTTAGCATAAGTATATATCTCTTCTTAAAACCAAATCCTTTTTATGATACTTAAAATTCAAATATTCGAGAAATATAAGAAAAAGTAAAAGTAGTCTCAAATATCCCTAGTTTCCCCTACAGATAAGAAATGAAAACACTTTGAATAATTTTCAGTTTCTCTTTTACTTGATGTGAAAAATCATAAATTCTCCATTATCTTCGAAGTTCAGCATTGTAATCAATGTTTCGTTTAAGGAAGAATGGAACTGGAATATTTGTTTCATTTCTATTCCTTAGTGAAATCTTTCAAAGTAAAACTCTTAACGACGTATAATTTTTGAACTCTCGTAAATTTTCGTACATCTTTCAGGGGACTATTTCTTTTACACTTTCAGAATTTTTTCGTTATTTTTTTAAGGCAGCAAATAAATCATTCTACCCCTATAAATATGCAAATTTTCAATTCTTAATCAACATTTTCCTGCATCCGAATACATTCTTAAGGCTTTCGAAAGTATTTTAGCACATTAAGAAAACAATGAAGTATAAATTTTCTAGCTCTGCTTTTCACGATCTATAAAAATATTAATCAAAATTTGAAAACTATAAATAGTAGCTGTAAATATATGGCAGAAAAAAACATTCATCAAGGTGAAAATTTAGCACTCAAACAAGCAACAATTCGGTATTCAAATATATAATTGAATATTTAAATATTTTAAAGCGTGCTTTTAATAGACATTTTAAAAGTATTTTAATAATCTTTTGTAATATGTTCATAATATATTCTTATAAAATTACCAAACATACTTTCCGCACTTACAATCTCTGATTATTATTTTACTATAGGAGTTTCACCATAAATTTCCACCTGGGTCAACTTAGAGAGTTAAATTAATAATAATCAACCGATAAAGAAATTTCTACTATATTTATTTAGTTTTCTGAATAAAAATCATTTCTAAACGCATAAAGTATAAAGATTGCAATGGATTCCTAAATAAGTAAGTATATTGATTTTTAAGTTAATCTCTATTCTTTGCCATCCTATTTTTTTTACGCATTACCATAATAACAAAATAAACTGTGGAAATCTTTCCCAAACATTTTCAATAGGTTTTTCCATTTATAAAATATTATAACCTTACAAAGAAACGAGATCATACTTCTTTTATCTTTAAAGTGTCAAAGCTGTATTGAAAGACAATTGCTAGCTGACAAAATGAAACAGACTTTTCTCAGAAATTAGGAATAATAAGAAAACACGAAGAGCAGAGAGATGGTCTTCCTTCTCGTCTTCGTTTCATTCCTGATTATTTTCTTCCCATAAATGTGTTGACTCCTGGATATGGTCAAAAGCATCAAGACGCATAATATTATTTTTCCCTATGACTCAAGATCAGGTAAACATATTTTGCGTTGGAATAAAAATTATAAACTCTCTGGTCTGCTTGATGACGAAGTTGGAAGTATTGTATTTTGTGAATGAAATGCTTTGAATTTACGTTATGTATTTATATTATAGAGCATGATATTAATCCTTGATTGGAGGGGCTAATGTATGGCACAATTTGGGAGAGGTGGCGTATAGAATGCGCCAGATCATTTATCCTCCCTCTGCTTCATATTTCTACCTATGTTTTTAGTTTATTACATTAATCTGTTCAGGAATCATAATAGAAAGAAATAGAGGAAAAGAGTGACGATGAAATAGAAAAAGAAGAAAATTTATTCGGCATATGTTGAATAAATGAACATCTCCCATGAAACGGCTCCAATTTTTCATCGATCGTGAGTTGGTCACTAGATGCATAAATGTGTAGGGAGTTTTCTTTGAAAGAGTCGAAAAGTCCTCTCAGTCTAGCTAGCTTATCAGTTTTTCTGTGAGTGTCCGTCGTGTCTTAGTCTTCGAATCTGATGACACCGCACAGGTTCCTGGCGTACTGAGTTCACCGACGTGACGCGAGCGCAAACAAATGCGTAGATTGGAAGACAAAAGTCAGACTGAAGGAATCGTCTAGACGCCTATTAGGTTGAGAGAATAAGAGAGCCCAGGGAGGAACAGCCGAAAATTCACAGCAAGAAATAACTCACTGGCGTACTATGTACGCCTTTCCCTCCAAATAAAGGTTAAGTCAATGTAACAATAATGTTTTAAGTTAGGTATATTAGGTATAAACTTCAAACTAAAGAAATTTGTTTATTATGAAACTTAATATCAAATATTACTTTGTAGCAGATTCTGTTAAAGTTATATTTAGTGATGGTGGGAGTGTAAACAAATTTTAATGCGTTCAGTAGGAAAAAAAAATATATTGTTAAGACTTCATTTCTAGATCTAGAAAAGAGGATTGTTCCAAACACAAAAAAGTCACGTTTCGAAGAGAATATCATAACTGATAAGTTTAATTGCATACTAAAATGTAAAAATGTCGTAAAAGTAATCGGATTCTCATCTTGGTGCTATGAAAAAGATATCTACTTATCATAAACCAGACACGTAATCTATTAAATCTAATAACTTGGAAAAGCGGAAGTTCCCTTTTATCTAAAGGAAATAAAACGGAAAGGAAGAAAAAAAACTCCAAAAACATTTTTATCTAAAACACCATATTTTTACAAGGACCTGAATAGCTCCATCAGCAAAACACAATGTGATTTGTATTCTCCAAGGTCCTGTTTATTACATCCCAAAAATAAAAGTAACTTAGTGATTGGCTCAGCGTATTTTATTAGGTAAGAAAAGAAAATTGCGGAAGATCTAAAAATAAACCCTTTATTTCTTAAACGCCAAGATGCGAGTATTTCCTGCACTTACATTCCTTGCTGCATTTCTCATAACCAGAACAACAATGACTTTTTTATGATGTCATAAACCTTCGTAATCCGCTGGTGTCTACTGTAAACGCAGGGCATTAAGCAGCTACTTTAAGAGGGAAAATCATTTCGAAATGAATTTTTAAAAACGGTTCCCGAATAACTGATTTTAAATGCAGTAGATTACCGGTGTTATACAGAAGCATCCTGTATTCGAACCTCATTCCACCCAATAAATTCCGTGTAGAATGGTATGTTGCATAATATGTTTCATTTACTTGGTAAGCTGACGTAGGCTCTAAGGAACAAAAATAAATATCTGTTCATTTCGATCAGTTATAGTAGTCGAGAAGAAAATCCTCAGTTTCGAGATCACAATAAATTGCGCACGAAACTTAATCGCAACGATGATTCTCCGAATTAGCGGGACTAAATCTACTAAAAGCAAATCTAAATAGTTCGTATGGGTCTGCTATTACTTCCATAATCTTTATGGAGTTTATAAGATTTCATTTAAATTAGTGGATCTATATATAAATGAGAAAAAATAGCAGATCTAAATAGTTTACATAGGTCTGCTACAGTTACTTCCATATTTTTATGGAATTTATATGATTTCACTTAATTTACGAATGGTAAAGAGCTGCATGTCAGTACCATGAATAACTTAATCACTGAAAATATTGTGAAAATAATTTCTTAGAAAAAACCGAGCTCTTTGTCTTATTTCCTTAAGTTTCCACTAAGACTCAAAATTTGTTCCCTAATAACGCTGAGGCACTAATTAGCATTAAATTCCCTAAGTAAGCAATCCTGTCAAGAAATAAATAATAACGATTGCGCTAACTCTCAGATAATGCGCCCATCGTTCCCTTTAGAAATAAAGCCTGTCAATAACAATATTTTCTTGGCGCTCGATGCTCATGTAGGAAGGAGAAAAACAATTGCTCAAGTGACAGGCATCCGACAGGGGAAACGAGATTCCTTCAGAAGCGGTGGTAATGAGAGGAAATGAAAGTCACACGATAATGCATGCATCCAAGCTCCCATCAACCTCTTGCAAAACTGAAACTTTTTCCTGTAATAAATGTGTTTGGCATAAGAATATCGCCATATAAGAAGAGTCGCATCGCATTATTCTCGTCAGAACTTTCTGTGAAAAGTAAGTGCGTCTGTTAATAAGAAGGTAGGAAGACAAATTAAATTTATCTACACTGAAGAGAAGACATTTGTGGAAAGATGTTTTCAAGATTGCGATTGAGTCTGACTTGTTAAAAACATGTCTACAGTATTAACAGGTCGCACATAACCATAACTTGAATGTTTTAAAATTATATACACGAGTTTGCAAATGTGAATTTTAGAGATTTGAAAGAAATAATATCTTATACCTTTAATATTCTCAATTTATTCTATTTAATTAAAATTTTACAAAAAGACAGAACTGAATGCCATATTGTTTAAAAATCGCGATCGTTATTAGTTATAGATTGGAAATAAGATAAATTAACTTTTCTTTACAAATTAAATTATTTGCAATATTTTATTTCTAGTAAGTTAATTTAAATATAATTTCGTTTTAATTTTTAAGAATATAGTGTCTGAAATTTTCCGATTTAAAACATAAACATATTAATTAGATTCCTTCCATACTGCAATGTATCTACTTAAGACGACGATCAGAAAGGTTGATAGAGATATAAGAAAAGAATTAATAAACTTAACCTGCCATTCTAGATTTGATTTCATAAATTAGTTTACTTTCAAAACTTATGATTCCAGTATGACATTGAATTCCATTACTTGCAAATATATTTTTATATTTTTAATAGTTTTTATGTTCTAATTATTTATTATTTTTATCAAATATTAAAATTAAGATCGCATAATATCTTTAGAAATATTTTAAAGTTGAAACATTTGATCTAAAGTTACTATATGCTAAAAGTACTCTTTTTATTGGCATACAAACGTCAGTTGCATCTCTTCAAAAATAAGCAGAAAAGGGTTAAATTAAATTATTTTCGAATGTAAATGAGAAATTATTTTTTTATCGCCAACAGAATTTACCAACTTCTTTCGGTTATTAAGAATGTCGTTTCCGAGCAACTTCAAACTTTGAGAAAGTTTAAGAATTAAATTAGAAAAAGGTCAATAGAGAAAAATAAAACAAATTGATAACAGTTCACTTATTGTTCCTTTAGACTTCCAATCCTTTATATTGGGAAATTCATGACTAAAGAAGTACCTCACTCATAAAATTTCAGACACGGTCGTAAACATTTGACCGATGACGTCAATTTTCAAGAACACTCGATTCACGTACAGGGCTGATCTCCCTTTGAGCCAAGTTTCGAACCCGTTGTTCTCTGCTTCCAGAAACGATATTCTATGACAATGCAACCGCCATCCTTGGAGAGAGGTGGGTCCATGAATCGTAAAATTAAAAAAAAATTAGAAATGTATGCGATAAAATTCGAAATATCCAACCTTTTAACAAAAAAGGGATGTATTTTACCATAAATAGATTCTATTCTTTTGGTTTAAAAAAAACAAAAAAAGTATTGTAATCATTATTACAGAATAAATCAGATACATTCCTTAAAAATATTTTTTGAGTACAGTTATAATGTTCTTGAGATGTGTGCAGTATATTTTAACATATTTTGTATTTCTACTTAATCAAAGTATGCAATTAAAGGTGAGGTTCAAATTTTTATGATGGCATAGGATATCAAACCCAAAACTAATGTTTCCCTTGGACTATGCATTCAAGTCTTCCAGAAAATTTCAGTATTTCCAAGTGACCACCTTCCTAAGAAATGGAATCTTTATATGCTCAATCACTAGAAATGCGGAAGAACAACTCTTTGTTCGTGAATTATTTTGCACAAATAAACACCAAATGAGTAAGTAATTGGCGAATTCAAAAGATGAGAATTGTAAAATATTTTCTTAACATAAAGTTTTTAGTAGCCGGGAAATGAAAAGTGTTATGCAGTTGCAACTCGATTTCTACAATAAATTCTTATTCTATATAAATTCAAGCGGTCGACTCTAAAACACCGTCTAAATCAATGTCTTTCTTGGATTTTGCATTAACTTATTCGCCAAAATTTCAATATTTCTAAATGGCCTCATTCCTAACAAATGTAACCTTTATATGCTTAATTACTAGAAATGCATAAGAGCAACTCCTTGTTCTTGAATTATTTTGCATTTATCAACACCAATTGAGTAGATAAATATGGCGAATTGATGGAACGTGAATTGTAAAATATTTTCAAAATATAAAGTTTTGAGTATCCGAGAAACCAAAAGTGCTGTACGATTGCTTCAATAAAATATTATTGGATTCAAGTTCAAGTGGTCCACTCTGAAACTCTACTTAAAAACATACCTACTGAAATCTTATGCAACAATATTTTCCACTTAACAACAGAAAAAACTTTCAGAGAAGAGAAAAAATAACTTGAACTCTTCATTTTATGTTCTAGTTTTTAACAGCTTATAATCAATAAAAATATTTAAAATACCAAATTAATTTTTTCATATTATTTTTCGACTGATTCTCATGCATACCTCTTGAAGCCGTCTGTAATTTGAAAACATTAAAGTATGTTAGATATTCAACCAAAATCCTGAACTATAATAGCTTTAAGTATCAGTTATATTAGTTCCCAAACGCCTGAATATTGCAGTTTTGGAATATTTAATAATTAACCTCTGCTTACGTGTAACATATGAGAGGAGGGCAAACGAAAGAAGAAATCGATACTTAAAAATTCATGAATTAGTACCGTAAAGAAATTTTTAAACCCCAAACTAAAAGCTTTGAATTTTAAAAGACTCGTACTATAATGACACCATCTGTCATAAAGTCATCCTGGTTACGATGTCTTAAAAAAATAAATGAAAAATTCTTTTTAGATATTAGATTGAACAAGAAAGGACTTAAAATATTTTAAAATTAAGTCTTTCGATTTAAAACAGAAGGCATATTATAATAGTTTCTTATTGTTTTACTGTGATTTACATACATGATGCATGTAATTACCACATAAAGAAGAATATTATCATTTGTGGGTAGAAAATAAGAACTGAATTAATTAAAAACATGAACAGCAAAAATGAGAGCTTTATGTAGTTAAAAAAATTCTATTAGCATGATATATATACATGAATTTTCTTTATATTTATTAATTCATTAGAAAAGATGAGAAATATTTCCATGAAGTTTCCAATGTTTAATTAACATAATTTTAAAAGCTAAAATAAAGTCTTTTATTTAGAAATCCTGTACTTCTTTTCATATTCTTACCTCCAAGGAAGATTTACTCGAAAACTTGCCTCTAGCTGGAAAACTCCCTAAGTTTTCAAGACTACAATTCTTATAAATTCTCGCTTCTATAACTCTTCGCAGAACTTCAAGATCTTAGCAAAGAAACACTTTCGGCCATATAAGCATACAAGTTAAAAAAGAAACAGCTGAAGTTTTTTTTTTTTTTCTGAAAGGTAGGAAAATCGATATTTTCTTCTAGACATATATGGTTTAGTTGCAATTGCATCTTAATGTGGATGAATCGAGAGAAATATTCAAAGTCCACTTCTTTCTAAACATCCTTAGACAGGTCAAGTGATGGTGCCCCAAATACAACTTCAACTGTCGCAGAAAACTCGATGTGTTTAGTTCTGATTCCATGTGATATTAAAGGAAAGAACTAAACTAATGCTTTCCAGAAAAGCATCTTTAAAATCTGAAATGGGAAATCTGTGGTGCGGAATTTGGTGTTAATGTTTCAGAGCAAGGCATCCTTATTCGTATGTTTAAAACATATTTTGTAAATAATCTCAAATTTCTTTTATTTTTATATGCATGTATTACACGAATATAAATAATCAAAAAATGACTTTATAGTAAGAACATGAAGTTCTCTTCACACGATTTCTCTGCCAAGGCATTTCTCTACATGCGATTAAAAAATAAACACTATTACAAAAATTTCAATCTGATTTCCCGGAGTAAATAAGCGAAATACTTATTAAAAATACTTATTGTGTCACCCAACTACTAAATTCAAAAGATGCATTTGCGAATAGGGGACCAACTCTACTCTCTTCACACTTTTAGCGTAACTGTTATAGATAGTCAGTCTATCTGTAATTTCTTATGTATTTGTATATTTGGATTCTTTCTTTTCTCCTTTGGTACCTTTGCTAGTTAACATTTCGTATGTAAAATTTAAACTGATAGCTTTAAGTTCTTCCATTCCCCTCCATGAATGGAGCAATTTATCAGAAGAAGAAAAAAATGTTGTGCAATGCTAGTTCAGTAACAATTTTACTGTTGCCTTTTCCAGATTTCGAATGCTTTAAAAACTATTCCACCCATTTAAATCTTATTTCAAATATTTTAAAAATATTTCTTTTTTTTTTCTCATAGATTTTAAAAAATAATATAGACCAGGCCTCCCCATACACACCCAAATCCATCCCAAACTGATCAGGTGCTATCTACGCTCTATGAATGGGGATGTGATGTGGCGTAGTAGTAGCAGTCTATATGTAAAGCATATTTTATGTTGACCTGCCTCACAGGCGGTGCTCTTACTCTATAAGCAGAATCGCATTCTACTCTACATATGAGCAGTACAAATATCGCAAAAAGAAGTATTTCATCTTGACTTCAAAATCTGGCTAACTGGTGGTATATGCCTGTTGAAAACTTTTAGGAGTTTGGTAACACCTACTGACTTCATAAAAAAGTAAAAAGATGCAATGGGATGCATTCAGTTTAACCATGGAAGTGAAATGTAACTGTCCTATAAACAGGACGCTAGGCTCTAATAGGTTAAATTGTTGTATCGCACATGTGATAGTAGACTGGTAATTAGAGATAATAGTAGTCAAGAATAAAAGACCCAACAGGAGATCCATAGATTTATTATATTCTAATGAGCTTTAAAAACGAGAAAAACATTTTCTTGTTTCTTCTTCAAAATCGCCATTTTGGATGGATGTTTTAAGAAATTTCTTCTCTCTATCTAAATGATAATATGCAAATGCAAACTATCAGTTTTTATTGTAAATATCACTTCCACAGTTTTTACGGAAATTTATCACTTTAATAGTGCCTTTGTAGTTTCGCATTTTTATGAATTAAAATGAAGAACGTGCAGTGGATTTTCACAATATGTATTTATTTTCAGTTCTTGATTTTTTAAGATGAATTACAAACGGCATGAAGATTTTGTTTTTCACTTTAATTTATTCGAGTTGCTTTTCGTGCACATATTTCATCGATGAAAACACTTTTCTTACGTCTTCGTTCTCAATTTAAGTTTTCAGCATATTTTTAGCACAATTTATTTATATTATAATATCTCACAAATTAAATAACTATGCTAAAGTAACATTAAAATGATAATTCGTCGGCTTTTACATAAACAAGTGTTTTCGGTATTCTAATGTATTATATTATATAAAGTACCTTTCGCACAGATGAGATTTATGTGTTTGTAATATCTAAACAAACAAAAAATAACGGCTAAATACTTCTTTATATTGAAAAAAATAATTTTAACAGATATCTCTGTAAAAAAGGGTGTAGTATCACAATGAATACAGCTTGATCTAAGTTTTGTAAAGATTGTTACACTTTGAAAGATATTTAACATGAGTAATGGTCTATTGATGATTTTAACTTTTATCAACTGAAGATAAATGTAAATTAAATGTAGAATTAGACAGGACATTTTGTCATTAAAATATAATTCCTTCGGCTAAGCAGACAAATAAATACACGCCAGTTGGTCGTTAAAATGATTAACCGACATACGAAGAAATAATAATATAGTCGTGGCGGCAATTCTTATTGTAATTTTTTGGGTTAAATTTAAATATTATTTCCTACGTTTCTAAGGAAATTGTTAACCAGATGTAAGTAATGGTTATACATAAAAGGAAAATGATATATAAGTTGGGGAAATCAAGATAAAATTATCGTTCAACATAATGAATCATCATCCACTAAAAAAAATAGCCCTTGTAAAATTACGTTCGATTCACAGCTTGGATTATATTAGTTTCTTATGCCTAAATTGAACACTTATTCTACTATATATTTGACAAAAAATTCTATTATTTTTCTTTTTTAGAAGGTTTGTTTTCTTAAATATAATATGCGACAAATTATCAATAATTAATAAGAAAACGAAAATTTAAAGGTGTAATTATTAATGAAAAAACGAAATTGAATCAAAATTAATGGCAATCAAAATAGGTATTAACTCGAGATAATTGTTAAAGGAGAAATTTTTAATAACAAGTGATCGAAAATAATTCTAAAAACGTCCATGAATAAAAAAAAATATATGATTATTAAATAATCTTTTAATATTTAAAAATTTAGTTCCTAATATATTATTTTCATTTAATTATAATAGTTTCATTTATTATAATAAGTTAATTTTATTATAATAATAAATGTATATTATTAATCCTAGTGATGTGATCTGATGAAAATTCCTATACGATTAATTATGAAATTTATATTTTAAATAAGAAATTTATTTATTTATTGAAACTTTTGAATCTTTCATTACTTTTTAAAAGGAAATGAAAAGATTAATAATTTTTCTTTTTCGCCTATTATCCTAATCATATTCATATGAATTCATGATGGTTTTTATTAAAATATATTCTCTAGTTTTTAATGTCGTTTTAAATTTGAAGCTTAAACAGATATTATTTCTGGCTTTCCACTTGCTTAGGGCCTAGATCTTTTAGCTGCGACTTTTATTTGTCTGAATAGCAAAACAACGATATAAACTTCTCAATCTAAAATGTTACATAACATTGTTGTCCTAGGTATTATAATAATTTTTTTATGAAAAACAAGTGGAAATAAGATGGTAAAACCCGCGAAAGAGAGTATTTACCAAACAGGAGTTTAATTTCACGGACTTTTGCAAAAAAAGTAAATCTGAAGAAAAGAATTTTCTTTACTTAAGCAATTTAAATTTATTTTTGTTATTCTTAAATTGCCTCCTACATTTTTAAAACAATCCAAGACTACTTTATTAACTCATATATTCATTTCATTATTTTATTACTTTTGTATAAGAAAATTAAGCTGATTTCATTCATGTGAAGGAGTAATTTCGGTTTTCTAAAACGCATAGGAATAGTCTATATTTGCATTGATCAAAAGCGAAAGAAATTTAACTTTAAAAAAATAACGTTCCACAATTTAGCCAGTAAAACTGTGGTAACAGCGCTTTATTTCTGAGAGCGATTTTCATCTCGGGCCTGCATAAACACAGGAAGTACCTAATATAAAAAGCTTCTGTGCGTCATCTTTGGAATTCTCCTTTTGACTCATCAGTGCAATGTCGACATCATCTGAGTTTAATAATTTACTTTAACTTTATTTCAAATCTTTTGTTACGTTTTATTAAAGTTTATTTTGTGTATAATATGCGTAGTCATTCGGACTCCTGCACACTAGTATTATGTATCCAACTAGCATGTGCAGGATCCGAATGACTACGCATATTATAAACAAAACAATCTTTAATAAAACGTAACAAGTGATTTGAAATGAAGTTAAAGTAAATTATTAAACCCAGATGATGTCGACATTGCACTGACGAGTCCAAAGGAGAATTCCAAAGATGACTCACAGAAGCTTTTTATCTTACTTTTGTTTTTACACAGCTATGAGATGAAAAGCTCACGCAAAAATGAAGCGCTGTTGCCACAAAACACATTATAATTAACATGTTAGACCGTTTTTACCTAAATTTAGAATGACAAATATTATATTAAATTTCTGTTCATATTTAGATATGAAAAATTTCCGAAAATATGTACCAGTTTATTATATTAAGTGGGTTCAGCCCATTTCTCAGTACTTCGAAAGGAGTTTCCCAAAAAAGCAACAAAATGTTATAAATTTTATAACTATTTTACTAAAATGTATTCAAAGTACAATGAAAATATAAGTAACTTATTTTAACACATCAAATCTTTTGAAATAATAATTTGGGTTCAAATATAAGTAGAATAATTTGTCATCCACATCAAAATCTTACGAAAATTAATTTTATAATGTGTAAGTTTTTATTTATACTTTTTTATGTAAGGAAATTTAAATAGTTTCTTTTTTTTATCTTTTATTAATGCAGTAATTGAAGATAGGTGAAATGTTTTCTGTGAAATAAAGATGTGTAAATCGACCAAAAATATTGCTTAAATTTGTAACCATTGTTTAGAGTAGCTTAATTTACATTTATCTTCGAAATTGGTAGCAATATTCAGTTATTTTGAGAAAAAAATTAAATCCAGAGAATAGATTATTTAATGTTGAATTTAAGAATTTGTAAATAATATACCAAAAGTATTTGAATTGAATACAGTATTTGCTTCTTCCGTGCAACTAAAACTGTATCCTGCAAAATAGATACAATTTACATGTTTGAAAATAAAGAATTTTTTAAACATTACTATAAACTACTAACCCAAATTATTAGGAAGAAATCATTCTTGAAACTGCTTTTGATGAGTTAAATTAAGCTATTCAAAATGTCCTATTTCTTTTCAACCGGTTTATTGTGTGTAATTTTAAACACCTTAGAAAATAGTTGATTTCTTATAATATAAATGTAGTGCCAATGCTATTTCTCACAGCTATTTCACAAAGAATAGATGTGTTTGCCACACAGTCATCTAGAAACTGAAAACACAACCTTCTCGTTTATTGACGCAGATCTGTAATTGTATATTGATGGCAAATACTACTCCAAAATTATTTCAATTAGGTTCGACACGGAGACGGCCCAGATACCTTAATTATTAAGTTTCCCCGCATCAGTAATTTAAAAATAACCACCACAAAATGAATCCTCTTTCCCCTAACTACTAATTACACCACTTTCCAAACTAATCTATGCATTCGAAATTTGTCCGAGAAGAATGTTGAAATCTAGGTCAAACCCTTCTAAGTACCACACTTGTTCTATAAACAGACCTCAATTCATAACAATATGATTAACGGGGCAAAGCTATTATTGCCACCAATGTTATAACTCAACTGGGACTCGAGGAATCTGAATCGAATAGCCCAATGGAAATTACAACCACTCCCAATCCAACCAACCGGGGAAAATTCCTCTTTACAGGTTAATTCAATTAAAATTGCGTCGTATTAGTGTAATTAAAATTCGTTCTACAGAGCACAAGATAAGGTTAAAGGAATTTATTTGCAGGTTTAACCACTTTCTCTTAATTCTAAATAAACTGAAGTTAAGGATTTTGGATGGGGAAAGTTAAAGATTAGAAAGTTGGAATCTTAAATGAATTTTCTGCAAATAAAAGGTTCAGAGATTAATGAATAAAAAAAAGGAAAAAGTTTTATTAAATAGTCCAAAATATTATTATGTTTACTAAAGCCTTCGTTTTAAAATATTTCATCAGAAATTATCTACACAATGTTGCTCTTAATGGACGTGGACGTGTATAGTGTGAAAGCTTGAACCTTTCTGTCGGGCTTGTAAATTTCATTTCTCTGGTATTGGGAAAAACAGTAAACCTTGGGGAAATATTTGCTTAAACAATTTGGAACTAAACACAAAGAACCAGGTTTTCTGTAAGTTTCCACCCTTAAATCAAAGGCACATTAACATGATGTCAGGCTGGGGTCGTTTGGGTTTATAATTTGATTTTCAAGACATGTTTTAATCGAAGATTCGCTGAGTCGGTAGACGTAGTGTAAACAAACTTACATCGTTTGGCAAACACCCACATGCTGCCAAAGTAAGTAAATAAAAAAAATTGCTTTAGGATCTAGGGCCAGCGTTATTTGATTAAAGTTGAGAATTATGACGTTAGTGACAAATAGTGTATAACTTTGAATCAGTAGTATATCATTTAATCAATCACTAGGATGAGATATCGCATTCAAAAATTCACAAATGATCATTCTTTCGGTGTGGCCAGTTCATATACGTATCATAACTTCTATTTAGTAATATTGTTTAAATAAATGGTACCATGTTATCGAATTTCGCTTTAATCATAGAAGATCATATGCTGCATGGTTTGAGAGATTCTGCAAGCATTAAAATGTATAGCATACTCATACCGATAACCTTCTGAAAACATATGCTTGTCTATGATACTAAAAATTTGGGGATTCAGACGAGTATACTAGATATCTTTCATTTCTGTTAATTTTAACAACATTTTAAATCAACAAGACGGTTAGATTTTTTTTTTATTTTCAAATAATTCATATAATCAGGAACAGAATGTTTCGCTCATTTCCACTTTTTGTTCAACTCATTCCGACCAACCTACACATGACTGGTAAGGTTATAAATGATAGCCGGATAGATTTTGTGATCTCTTCTTATTCTTGTGGCGTAGTCATCGCCTACGTCACTTTATGAAATCTGCTTCAGTGACAACATCGCCTTTCCTGTGAAGTCGCTGCTGGGACCAATGGTGAAGAAGCAAAGTCGTGTATTTCCGGTAATTAAAGGCGATCTCTCATGTAATCCACTCTCCTTCTACAAGCTGCCTGCATGTGCGGTGGATTGATATTTGTGATGTAACAATATTTCATTAAGTAACTTTTAATGTTAGCCCATTAAAGTTGCTGGGCATTTTAGCTGCATCCTTATAAGTTGTCTGCACGTGCTCATTGTCGCTAATATGCTAAATCATTCCGAGCTAATATAATATAAACTAGAAAATCAACCGTAATGGTATGACGGGTACAAATTGACTCTTCATTCGAGAGATTTCACGTCAAACCTGACGTGTTTAAATATATATATATGAAGCAGAAATGCTTAACATTGATTGAAAACAAATAAAATAAACGTAAGCTTTTTGACAGGAGATATTTTTTTATTTATATATTTCTTTATTCAAAAACCCCCTTGGTAAATAACATTCCGTGTGAAGTATTTTTCGTTGTTTAACAATTTTATTATAACTCAATAACCATGAAATTCTCAGCTTGTCGAACGTAAGTCAAAAGTTAAAATTTCAATTAATTATTTTTCGAATTTCTAATCAAAACAAAGCACTTCTGTTAATGGCAAACGTTGCCAAAACATAATAATCAAATTATATCATCACAATTGCAATAAATAATCAGATGCATCGGGGAGTCCAAACTATATCGCGCGCATGATATACCACTGACGTTATTTACTATTTTCTATTAAAAAGCGGGAAGTAATTTGAAATATATGATTAATATAATTTAAAATTTCTCGGGAACTATTGATCATAGTATTGATAATCATTATTCTCTTTAAGATAACTTTTCTATCAATCGATAGAAAATTTTATTTCACTATTTTAGAGCTATTAAATTTGAAATTAGAACGACAATTACTCTTTTAAAATTAAAATTATTGAAATTTAGGTTCTCTAACAATGAAATAATGCTGTTTAACGTCTCGTAGTGCTAGGGGAGAGTTTTATTGTCGGTGAAATCAGAGCTTTACCGAGAGACAGATCTGGGCTATTCTATCAGTAATGTATAACTAACCGCTTCTTACGCCCTCTGGGTGGGTTGGCGACCAGCACCCACTTTGCTCAGCACATTCCTTGGCACCTCGCTGCTTCCAGGCTTTCAGCCACTACTTTTTTAAGTTTTAAATATTGCATGAATATCAGTGGAAAAGAATATAAAATCATAGTAAGTAAGATAATTTTGCTCTTGTGTTTTTGTTGTTGTTTGACTGACGTGGACTTTTTCGGATCTTGTTGCTTTCTGGACTGGTGAGAAACCGTGGGGTCTGTTTTTAATGCCCTCTTTGTAAGATTTTTAATGATTACAAAAATTTTATTGCCTCCTTCTTTTTACTGGTGTATTGTGATGAGCTTATACTTGTATTTTACTCATTTGTATACAATCTGGGGCATCCTCTTTTTAAATATTTTGAATATTTTTAATGTTGGCTACAGATCTGGTGATTAAAATAAACAAAATCAAATTAATTTATGGTTCTCTTTAAGAGTACTATCGATTCTGTGGCGTAATTTGTTGATCTTTTTTTTCCTTGTGTGTGTGTTTTGGTTTACTTAATTTATTTTTTTGCCTCTTTTTTGCATTGTTTCTAATGTTCTGTGCTGTGTTTGTGATGCTTTTATGTATGTAGTGTCAAATTGACCTTTTTTGTATTTCTTTTGAATTTCCTCCAGTATTCTAAAGGCCTTACACCCTTTCCGGTAGGCTGGACAGGTGTGGGTTTTAAATAAAAAATAATAAATTTCATATTCTTTGTAGACAACAGCTTCCTCTAAAATTATGAATTCTTTAAATAAACTCTATCGAATTTCATTCTATGTACAACATTCTCTCGGATTTCTACATAAAAGCATTCAGATCCATGAACACAGAATGATATCGCCCTAAATTAACCGCTCCCATCACCTACAAAAGGTATTTTACAATTCTTTTGACACGCCATTTTGTTGGAAGTGTAGGGATTAGAGATGGAAACAAAGAGTCATCTCAAAATTAAAACATTTATTCCGAAAACAACTTCATTCTCTCATTTAACAACGCTGCATTCTATAAAAGTTTTTTTAAAAACAACTAATTTTCTTTTCACTAATCTAATAAAAATAAATTTAGAAAAGAAACAAAATCGTTTGCTATTGTTGCTAAATTAAACCTTAACTAAAGCAAAAATAATAATATTTATAGAATGTCTTAAAAAATCGTCTGCTATTCAAACTAAATTATAGAGAAATCACAACAAAATCGTCTGATATTAAAATTAAATCTAATTTAATTAAAAAAGAGATTATTTGATTGTTGTTTATAACATGGAGATGCTACAGAACTCCATACAAATAAAAAAAATACTATTTTAAATTTACGAAACTCAAATTGACCAACAGTTATAATTGATAAAAATTAACGAAAATTAGATTAAATATTAATATAACTTGAATTAACAATTAATTAAAATTCTTTTGCATTATACAGAAAGGCGCAAATGCAGCTATTTCTGATAGAATACACGAAAACAAAACTAAAACTTCAAAAATTAAATTATAAAAAGTAAGCAATAATAAAACCTTAATATAAAACACAAGAAAGCAAATTAGAACGAAAAATATAATTGGAATGCGAGCAAATCGAGGAAAAATGGAAAAGAGCCAAAATGGCGATTCTTTTTCAGAGACCACACGCCACTTTAGCTCAAAGCAGTACAAACATTTTCTGAATAAGGGAATGACCACATTGACCAAACTATATTAAGGAAGTGACGAAATAAATTGGCAATCAATCCAGGTTTTGAGGCTCAGGAAATCTGTCAGAATTATATTTTGTAATATTTCTTGAAGCTAGAGGGTGGTGGTGGGCAGGCAACCCTTGATGACATATCTAGACATCAAAAGTTTTCATATGAAATAAAAATTGTTGAAATAGGTTGAGTGGTTGGGACTGGAGGATTCTGTCAATGTTCTTCCCAATAGACATTGCACAGTGAAGAAGTATTTTTTCGATTTCGATCGAAAATGGAGGGTGTGCTGTGCATGCGACCCTTGATAAAATTTCTTGATGTCATAAGCTTTCATATGAAATAAAAAAAAATTGCTATCTATCGAGTGGTTGCGACAGAGGGACTCTGTCAAGGTTTTCCCCCACAGACTGCATAAAATACAGAAGGGGTTTTCGTTTCCTTTCGAAAATGGAGGGTGGTGGAGGGTAGGCAACCCTTGATGACATATCTAGAAGTCATAAGCTTTCATATGAAATAACAATTGTCGAAATCAGTCAAATGATTGAGGCTGGGACCTGTCTTTTAATATTTTATCAAATTATTTAAAATATATAGATAGTGCGAATTGTGGAGTTCTTTCTTCATACCCATAGCCACTGTCGACCACAATCTTGTCGCTTTGGTAATTACCAGAATACAACGGAAATACTTCCTTTTATGCACTTTTGTATATCAAAAAGCAATTTTGGACAGTTTATTCGCTCTTAAATATGTTGTTCTTTCAAAGTATGTTTGTGGAAATTTGCTACAAATCCCAAAGGTAGCGTAGAGCATTGCATCTGTGATGATTTTTACTTCGCAATGTACAGATAGAATGTCAGCCTCAAAACATTATCGTGTTGAAAAGCCACATGGAATAACATTGATAACGATATAACAACACAAGACATATGTACTACATGCACCTGATTTTTCCAGAATTTTAGTTATATGACGCCCAACATCACCTAAAGCAAACCAAAAGAATTTTGAGGGATCGAACTTCTTTAATATGTGTCTCTGCATGTGACAATACAAAAGAATCATTAAATTTAAAATTCCTAGAATAGTATATGTATATAAACCATGAAATACTCTGGAATAATTATTGAGAAATATCGAAGTACTTCTTGGAAAATTTGTTAACCTTGTTAGTCACATCCTGTTCGATTTTACAAGGTACCTGAAATGGTTGTTTAAAATACAATATTCAAACTGACTTTTTAAAATATTGTGTCATCAATTTGCTTATTAATTATAGTTCTTAAGGCAATTTAGATAATAAAAAAATCATAAAAATAAATATTTTACTTCTAATATGATAAAATTTATATATAAAAGTTTACTATCAAAGTGTGGTAAGTACTTTTCTCTTTTTAATTTTTTTATTATAATTCATTTCATATTTATTTACATTTAAGCAGAATTTAAAACACAGTAAATGTTTCGACCATATCAAAGGTCATGGACATTACACGTACCACCCAATTTATAAGATTTTTGAGATCCGTGGTAAGTTATTTTACTACCTCTAATTAGAGTAGCTATTTCTTAATAACTTTAGAAAGCCCCAAAATATTAATAATTGCTTTACCCCGTAAGGTGGATTTAATAATAAAATTAATTATAAATTAACTATCTTTATTATTATTATTTTGAGGTAGTAATATGCCAACACCTAACATTGAAAACAAGGTTTACTCAAGCTCTCGCCAAATTTTTCGATTAGGAAATCGAAAGATATAGGTTTTTGTTTATCTGAAATCATGATGAAATGGCTTGATTTGTTAATTAAATATTACTTAACCAAATTAATTAACAAACTTTTCTTAATTCAGTGGTAATCCCAAAATTAACTTTATGTCACTAATAGAATAAAATGGTCCTTTAGATTTTAATAGAAATTGTTCATTAGAGAATCTTGCTAATAATAATAATAATAATAAATACATTTAAGCCCTTTTATTTTTCTTAAAAAGTTCGAGTATTATAAAGTATATTACATGTAAGTTTTAAATAAGCCAAAGAATATTTTTTCCATTTAATTATAAGTTCCTGTATTTAATACATATTCTCACCTAGTTTCGAAATAAAGTACAAGCATAGGCCTTAAATGGACCTTCTTTTATTGCATATAAAGCATTTGAGCAATCCTATCCCAGTTTTTTGGTAGAAGAATATTTTTTCTTTACCAAATAGTACAGCAAAGAAAGAAATCAAAGAAGGTTTGTAAATATCTTAAGCGTATCTGATCTGCAATGATTGCTACCATAATCCTAATCCCTTCTTTTTCTCTGTCAAAAGTATTACCACTTTAGCTTTTTTCTGTATGTCTCTGTAAGCATTTTGTGGCCTTTTTGGGCGTCATACGCTCTGCTATCTTCTTTATCATAGTCGAAGAGATGCTAGCCCATCTCTGATTGGTCAAATTTAGTAAAAGAACCACGAAAGCCGTAAAGGCAGAAAGCGGACCTTCAATACGGATAAAAGAAAATACTCTAGAGCCTACTTTGAGCCCTTCTCCTCTGAGATTGCTACTTTCTTCTCAAACATGATAATGTAGTCTTTTTATTACGTCATAAACCACCTAGCCGTGCTATTGGTTGCTCTAGAATCAAGATGATAAAGGGCTTATTTAAAAGAGGAAGGATATTCAAACTAATACTTTCTTCCTAGTTTTGTGTTCCTTATATCCTGGTTCTTAACTATTTGGTAGTTGCGAAATTTAAAGCTGTTAAAATCTGAATTTATTTATACATTTATTTAAAGAAAAAGAACACTACAGATAAAGCTCCAGTTACAGAGTGCATGGCACAAAAAATAACATAAAGCGCACATATAACAAAAGCTATAAGCAGCAAACTTTAAAGACATTGCAAATCGCATTAGAAAACTAAAAGATGACTGTCAATAATTTAAACATGTAAAAGCATATTAAAAAGTAAAATTTGCAAAAATCTTAAAAACGTTAATAAAACGTATAATTGATATAGTCGCATATGAAAACAATAAAAACCGACGCAGAATTTAAAAATGGAATACATTGGAATATACTCAATTACTATTGTGAAAGTGAAAATGAAGGAATATCTACTATATTAAATTTATTATTTCTCTTATTCGACTGTGAACAGCAGCGTTTTTGACAATATCTTTTATCCTTTGATTTCTGGATGCATATAGGAGACATTTTTTATGACTTGCTGTTAATATTTTAATACCATGGTTTTCGAGGAAGGAATTAACGTGAATTCCGGCGATAAAAGATTCGAATACTCCTAAATGATAATTTTGAATCAAACTCCTTTGTTTCTTTTGGATAAATAATTACATTTTTGATGCTGATGGTTAGTTTAATTTCTTCCGTAAGAAATTCTTACCTTAGCCATAAACTTTTATGTTTGAATGTATTGCTTCGGTAATCAAACGACACAGAAACTGACAATTACGGCCAAAGCCAATGAAGATAGAATACATTAGCTGATATTGAAAGCACAAAAAATTGTCCCTAGTCTGGTGAACTATATCGGACAGACCAGTTTATGCAGGAAACTACAGCGAAATCATTAGACAAGGTCCTATGAAGAGATTTAATATCAGAGGTCGACAGAAGGAATGGAATTTAAACTGAATTCCATTCCTTGCACTAGTTAAATTTCCCTCTTCGGTTTTATGGTATTTTTAAAACCCAGTGAATCAATTTCAGTCTGGGAAGGCCGAAAAAAGACTTTTTACCGTGTATTAGTGATTAAATTTTTATATATTTATATTATTCTGTTTTCAGATTCTATATTTAATTGGATAAAATCTAGTGTTGTTCAGTTACATTGAAACAAAAACTTACAAGGAGTACCTGCTACAAAAAAGTATATATTCAAATGCTTTCAAAATGAATTTCAAACTCTAATCTCTTTTGAATTACGTTACATGAAAGTCTATATTAATAATATGCACGAATACTACTTTTCATTTTATATATTTTGCTAGTTCACTTTTCAGGTATTAATTACAGAAATATATTTATTACAGACTAAATTCGTTAGTAAATACTGAACATACCGTAAAAATCGAAAAAAATTAAGTAGCGTATCTTAAAAGTAGAAAAAATATAAAATGAAAATTCATTGCAGATGATGCACTTTCTAATACAATATCTTTGTGTTCCCGTAATCACTTCTAACGTCAATTCTATTTAAGCTTACGTATTTTTTAATAAAGGTGAAGCAATAAACTAACTCTGAATAAGCGTAATTCCTCCTATAGGAAAATATATAACTGAATGTTAAAAAAAATTTTTTAGTCCATATATTTTTATTTTTTCGAATTATAGAAGATATGAACCTTTCGCAATGAATGTCTGTAATTTTTAAAAGAGCATTCTCAAAGTCTAGTGATCTCACAAAATCAATATATCTTTTTTGAGTACAAATTCATAAAATAAAGTTAGGAAATAACGTTTAAATATTCACTTCCTAGAACTTCTCGTTTATTTTAGATTGTTGCTTTTATTACCGTAAAAAATTCTATTATGTACTATATTAAATCAAAAAATAGTAGGCTTTGCTTCCCCTGGAGCTATAATTTATTTTAAAAAATCTGTTCTTTCAACATTTTTTATCATTTGCAAGGCAGCTTATCTTTACAGATATGTCTGTAGGAAGTTTTATCTATTCTGTCTTCGAGAAAGCTAGTTAATCAACATTTTTTAATGTCTAAAGAAAAAGCTGTTTGTTATTCGTACCCTGAAGCAATCTGGCAGCACCTAAGAAAAATAACTTCTAAATATTCCATTTTATTATTTGTGATGGTTGTATTTGATTTCTTTTCCTCTTAAGATGATCACGAATTTTTTTCTAAAGAAGTATACTAAATTTATACAGAATGCGAATGTTTTGTGAAATAAAAATTTATTTCCAGGTTTTCACGTCTTCTATATTGGAATTTATACAAAGAAAGATGAAGACTTTAGAAAAGAAAACATTTTTTATGCATCATTCCTATAGGTGATTTGGGATCATTCTTAATGTAACTAATAATGACCACTTAGCGTTTTAACATTAAACAATAGAATATGCATTTATATGAAAGTGAAAGAAGCATATGTTTCTATTGAAGAAAGATGTAGTTTTAATTTTTCTGAAAATAATTTTTCATATACGAATAAGTCTTTGGACTTGATTCATTTCTATTAGCATCAAATCGAACCGCTTATTTTAAAACTTTATTTCACCATTTTTCTTGCATATTGATATAATTTGTATTTTAAGCAAAATGGTAGCATCTTTTATATATTTTATTGCAAATTTGTTCACTAATATCTTTAAAGTAAAAAGGTAAAGATTATGTAACACTTTTAACCACGATGTTTTAAAAAACGCAGATATTTTAACAATTTCTCTGAATTAACCTTTCAAATCGTTTCTAATTTCATTCCTTTACTTTCGTAATTGTATAACTCATAACCATAGCAACAAGATTAGTTCTGATATCCCTATCATGAAGTTTTCAATCATGTGATTCATCTGTTAAATGCATTGTATGCAAAAAAGATTCAGAGCCATCCATTTTTTACTTTATAGGTATGCGTTCCAACAAAATTAAAAGGGCGACTCACCGTAGAGAAGCATAGGACAAGGAGAACGAGATCTTTGGAGAAATAAGGAATTATGTTAAGACACGAGCACCAGCTGATAATTTCATCATTCCATCTGTATTTTTTCCCAGATCCTCTCTCTAAATGCGTTTGACTCATAAATGTGCGCCAATTTAATTGCTCCCTGAAATCACTGAATTTATTTCTTCGGAACTTGTGGATTGAAGATATATATATATATATATATATATATATATATATATATATATATATATATATATACTTGTTGTGATTAATAAAAAACATTATATGTTTAAAGACGTTTCAATTGCTTTTGTTTTATTTATTAACCATTTTCTGTAGATTCAGCAATTAGCTTAATAGTCTAAGTTGATACGTGCGAAGTTTTATCGAAAATAATTATCTGAATATGATATATTTATTAAACACAGATTTTTAAAGCAGACTTCTCTTCAAGATATACTACTTTGTTTTTTAAACGAGCATGTGAGAATATTTTGCATACTGTATTTTGGAAAGTTTCCTGTGAATTATTTATCATTTGTTATCTAACTTATTTCCACTAGTCATATTTTAAACATTCATTTTTATATTTTTAAGAATACCAAATCCAATTCCATTTACTTAATTCTTCGTTAGTTCTTCTTTTAAACACAGCAAAGTGTGAGCCATTTTCAAACCGTCTTTGACACAATTGCTGATAATTTGGTTATATTAATGACCGTCTTATATTAAATTAGGCAATTAATATATGACAGTCGTCACAAAGAATATAAGGTATTGTATGAGGAATTTCGTTCTGTTATACCAAATTCAATCAAAACAAAGAATTTATTAATACCGATACTAACTGAAGTGCTCAAAGAGGTAACTGCCTTCAAATTGAATATGAAACACTTTTAAAGAATCTCTTTATCAACACCATTTAAAAGCCCCATTAAACTGACTTTTCCAAACCACGAAAATTTTCTGAATAAGCTTTAAACATAAATCCTTCTGCGTAAACATTTCGAAATTAATCCTATTACGGAATCACCACCAAGAATATTAAAGTATGAGAATGACTAACTGAAATAAAGACTTTAAAGTTATTCCAAATAGGGTTAACCGAGCCAAATTTTAATGTTTTATATAGTTCCTTTCATTTCCAATTCATTTAAAAGGGCAACCATTAATTTCTTTTCAGTATAATGGACGACTTTAGTAATTGGTTCAAATTCTATAAATGAAGAAATTGATCGTGAGTTGTTAACTGTGTTCTAAAGCTATGTATGATATTCTCATATTAAACAGTAGCACTATTTTCAATACTGTTCAGTAGCATGCTCTAGCATTATCAGTGAAAATATTTTGAAAATGACCTCCAATATAAATTGAACGTTATTTTAATAATTTCATTCATTTCCCCTCGTAGTCCCCAGATTTGCCTTTTTAGTAATACTCTGGCGTTAATTAGATTTAAACAGTTTCAATAGATCAGCGACTAATACCTATACAATTTTATGCTGTTTATTTTTAATTTAGTAAATGAATATAAAAAAGTTTAAGTATTTCCTTTTAGTGTAAATCGCAAAGATTAAGGAATATTCCAATATCATGAATAAAAAATATCACAGAATATTAAAAAGTTTAAGTATTTCCTTTTAGTGTAAATCGCAAAGATAAAGATTAAGGAATATTCCAATATCATGAATAAAAAATATCACAGAAAATATGAAAATAGATTCCTAAAAATATTAAAGCTGTCTGATTTTATTATTTCTTAACGTTTCCACGCAAACTGGATAATACTTCTGCACTAATAAGAATTAAATTTTATATGCAACATGTCCTGTCATAAAATGAAGAACATTGATGCAGAGAAGACACCGAAGAAACGTACTCCCCACCCTTTAGAAACAAAAGCCATCATCAACAACATGTTCTGTCGCTCAAATTCATGTAGGAATAAGAAAAAAACCGTTCCAATGACAAGCATCCGACAGGGATAACAAGTTTCCTTCAGAAGCAATGATAATGAGAGGAAATGATGGCCGACCTTGCTATAATGCCTACACTCAGCTTCCATCGACTTCTTGGCTTGTTGTCGTTGTCTCCAACCATAAATGCGTTAAGCACAAGAACGTCGCAACATAATTAGCGCCGAAGAGTATTGTTCTTTTCTGACCTTTCTGCCAAAGATTATAAGATGTCTTATTGTGTTGATGCGAAAAGAAAGAGGAAAGTAAAATTTAATCTCGTGGACGTGATATTGTAGTAGGTGTTAGAATACGAAACATCAAAATATATGCAGTGGGGGTACTATATGAATGACGGGAGAATTAAGATGACCTTCGTACATTACGAATGAATTTCTATCTCCTACTACACTGTTCTCTAACAATATTGTAATGTGAAAGAAATTAAACGAATTTTAAAACTCAATGCGCCTTTTTAAAAAGTTGCAGTTTTAGTAAGAAAAAAATAAGTATCTGACTATTCAGTTAAATACTATTATATACCTCATTCTTATGATGAAAAAGAAAAATTGTATTCCAATTTTCATTTTACGGATCGTACATGCTACGTTTTCCACTTGAAAAAGTAATCTTATTTTTCATTTCTGATAGTTCGTACTAAAAGAAAAGTGCAGCTTATTGTCTTCAGGACAAGAAGCTGCACTTTTCAGGTAGACTATGGAAAGTGCGACGGAAAATAACTGTCACTTTTGAGCCTCGGGACACGAGCCATGCTAAAGAGATGAAAAACACAAGTTTTTCGAGAAACAATTAGTAGATAATGATGTTCGTTGAAACGTATACCTCTATACTTACTTAAGGTTGTGGTTTATATGGGTTTTTATGAGCAAAATATGTTTTCTTCTTTAGACATGTAGTTTATTTAAAAAATAAAACGAAATTGAATTCAGAAGAAATTTAGAAAACATTGCTGCCAAAAAATGAAACATTTTATAAATGTGAATAGAAATAAAGTATTTTATTTCATAAATAAA
>BGPR01002283.1:31316-61517 GCA_013235015.1 Araneus ventricosus | reverse complement strand
AGCAATCTCATATCACTATAGTTACTGGTATATGATTATGTAAATAAAAGGAGACACATCACTTTCCTCTAAAAATGCAACTCATTTTTTACTTATGTTCCTTTCCATCTTATTTGAAATAAACTATAGAATTTATAAAATATTTTTCATAATATTTTAAATACTTGTTAATATTTGATATAACTAATGATACCTTACTATGAATTTTTAAGATGCATATCAAAATTATTTCCTGTTATATATTTCTGTTATTTAAACGGATGTTTTACCTACCTTTTATAAATCTGTTTGCTAAACATTGTAGAATATTCGGATATGCAGTTATTATTAAGATATCAAGATATATAAGAAGCTAGACCTCCTAAAGAACATTTTAGAAATTTTAGAAATGAAACAAATATTATTATACTTTATTTGAACATTATTTTTTCATACAAATAGAATCTAACATTTAGTATCTATTCTCAGTAACAAAATCACAAATGAAAAACTCAAGAACTTGAATCCACAGATTTCAAAAAGCAAACCCACATTGGAAAAGAAAAATAGTCTCAACTTTTGCCTTTTTTCATACTGTCGGGAAAGAATTATCCGGAGACGTAGATTTCTGCCAAAAGATCCGACAAGTTGTCACGACGAATATTCTACTAAATCTTCATTTTTATAGCTTTCGTAATACCATAAGAATTTTATACGGAAATGCCTTTTTCTAGAGCAGCCTCAAGTATAAAAAAAAAAGTCATTTTTTTCTGAAAAGATAGGAAATTGATATTTTCTTCGAGACAAATAAGATTGAGCGGATGTGACGTCAGAGTTCTGAAGGGAGAGGGAAAACCCAAGATCCGTGGCATCAAAAACTCGCAGAAAGAACTTGGTAAAATCCTCTCAAGAAATATAGAAGGTAGGTATAACGCCTTCTAAGGAAAGGATAAGACAATTATGCTACAGATATAACGGTTTTTAAAGCAAATAATTTCAGTGCGTTTGTGGGAAGTTACTTTAAACTAATAAGGAAATTTATGTGCTAGTTTCGTTTATTAAGAAAGGGTTTCATTCTAATAGTTCCAAACTTTGAAGACTTTAACATTCTTTTTAACTTTGAAGCTTTTAAATTTAAAAAGGAAAACAGAAAAAAATGGCACTAACTTTCACCTTAATCTACCTAAGGTCTTCCAAGACTTTGCATTCTGGATTTTATGCGATTGAGTGAAAGGAGGAAATAAAACCCTAACTACTCACAGCTGACATCATCAGCAAAAGGGTTTCCTTTTACGAACTACAATTATACATATTTTAAATGGAAATTTAACTTCATTTAATGAAACAGATTATTTTCATGCAATCTTGCTTAAGAATACATTTTTAATTCCGTGCTGTGGTGATCAACGAATATTCAAACATATATTTATATAATGTTCCATTTATTTATTACAAACGGAAAAAAATGAAATTGTCTACATATTATTTCACTACAACAAAAAGAAAATGAATTTATTTTGGTCAAACTATTTTTTATGCCTACATAATTAACTGTTTATTTTTAAGATTTCATTTACTTAGCAGGCTCCAAACTTTTTTATTTGTTAAATGCATTGCTTCAAAAATATATTTACGAGTTTTTAAGAAAGAAAAACATTTGTTTCGAAATAACGAATTCATTTATTTAAAAAAATCCTTTTATATCTTATCTTATTAATACAAATAGCTATAAAGGAAATTTTACAATATTTATTAAGTCGGATTAATCGATGCATGTTGGTGGCATTAAAGTACAAATTTAGGTAGATTCCTTACAGGAACTCTACCTATTGCAATGGTCCTCATGACACGACTTTCGGAAAATTAATCTGGCTTAAGCTTGTCCACAGGCAAGCTGCTATATTAATTGTTGAAAACTCCGTATATATGTATTGCCTTTTTTCAATATTTTTAATAACAACAGAGTTTTTTACATTTTGTCATAAATGTTTAAATTTAATTTTTGTTCATGGTATCTTTAGTATTTTCAATTCTTTAGATTTTGTTTTAGATTTGGCTATATTGTTTAAATTATGAATTTTTAGTATAAGATTGGCTTCATGATATGTCTTGTTTACTTTGTTTATGTAAGATCATATATAACAAGTTATATTTAGATTTATATATATATATATATAAATCGAAGAGAATTATATATAATTCGCCTAGTAATTTTGATATCAGTTTAACCCGCGTGGGATATGTTGTAAGGATAATAGAAATCTCGGTCCAGTTCCTAGATGGGCAATCCAGCTCAAGAGGGGTGGAAATTTTCATTTTCCCATAATTCCTTTACAATTGAAAATAGAAAGAAAATTCAAACTAGGCGAATTATCCCCTTATCATAACGAACAATTTTTGCGTTTAAACTTTTTCGATAACTACAATTGATTAGAAGTTATTATGCGCAAAAAAGTGATTTTCCTTCCCTTCCACTCCTCTCCACCAACTTAAAGTATCCTTCAACCTATGCATGTTACCCCTTGCTGGAAAGCTCTCGTCATTTGCGTCTCTTCCAACCGCTTTCATTCTTGAAGCTATAATCTTAATCAGAATCGAGGGCGAAATGTTCTTTTCCTTATTATTATTAGTAGAGATTTATATGTATGATGCTTTTGCCCATGTTATCTTTTGAATACGAGAACTAGAGTGATTTTAATTAGATTTCAACTTGCGAGGGATATGTTGTAAGGACAGTGAAAATCTCGGCCGAGTTCGAAAGTGGACTATCCAGCTCAAAGAGGGTGGAAATGGTGGGGATGAAAATTTCACTTTCCCATAATTCTTACGATTGAAAAAAATAGAAAATTCAAACAAGGCGAATTATTGCCTCATCATAATATACAATTTTTGTATTGAAACTTTTTTGATAGCTATAATTGCTTAGAAGTTATGAACCAAAATGCCATTTTCAATCCCCTCCCCCCCCAACTTATCATATACCCATAGCTATGTTACGAACTAAACATAGAAAAAAATTTCAATCAGGCGAATTATCACCTTAGCATAACGAACGACTTTTATATTAAAAGTTTTTTGTCAGCTAGAATTGCTTAGAAGTTATGAGCTGAAAAGCGATGTTCAATTCCCGTCCCCAATTTACCTTTTCTCTGTAGCTCCGTTACGATTGAAGATATAAAGAGAATTTCAATTAGGAGAATTATCGCCTTATAATAAAAACTACTTTTATATTGAAATTTTTTTGACAGCAGGAATTAATCAGAAGTTATGAGCTTAAAAATTATCCCCAGCCCCTCCAACTTAGAGTGCGTTTTAACCTATGCATATGCTATGGACAAGGAAAGCTCCCATTAGCCGCATTCACTTCCACTTTTTTTACGGTAAACAAGCTGATATACCCAGCTTTGCTCTGGATTAATATGCTTTCATGTCTAATATTTTTAATGTAAAAACTAATATTATATAAAAATTATAATACACAAGCTACCTTTTTTATCTGAAACGTTTTAAATTGAAATGAGAATATCAATTGGACCAGATAATTTTCAAGAACAACCGATAGCTAATTTTCTCCATAAATTATTATTTGTTATATAGGTACTTCAAATTTTGTTAGCAATTGCTAAAGTAAATGAAAGGTTGAAACAATTAAATAGTTAATGATTCAGTAATGTAAAGCATGAAAATAAATCAAATCAATTCAATGGTTGGTCCTGATATAAATTGTTAATCGTCTACTTTTAAAATTTTCTTTTAACATTCGTCCAGATTTCTGTTAATGTATTCTGGCAACTTCAGTTCTTCGTATTATTCTTGTATTTCAGCAATAAAGGATATTGTTACGAATTCTGTATAAAATTAATTTTGAAAAAAAAATTGAAATGAGAGAAACAAATTGTATGAAAATGAAATTTTTCTCAATGAAAAACTAATTTTTTGAAATTTAATATGGTGTAAAAATAGTTACGTGAGATAATTTTTTCCAAAGATATCACGAAAAAACTCCTTGCTTAAATTTTGATGAACTAATTTTGTTGCTGACAGATACTATGAGCCATAAAGACGGTTTTAGTGAAGATTTCGTCGCATTAATTAAAAATTTAATTTTAATTAATTAAATAGCTAATTTTAATTAATCATTTGATAATTAGTTAATTTGACAGATTACTTTAATTTGATATTTAATCAAACAAGGCGGCACCAAGATTTTTTAATAAATTCAATGTAAAATAGCCAAAAAAAGACAGGTATTTAAATAAGAGTTCAATTTTTCCTCATTTATATTGAAAAATATCTCATCAACTTTAAAATTGTGCTTTTAACTGTAGATGGAGATATAAATTTACTGCTCAAAATGGCTGCATTCATATCCTATGTTTTAAAAACATGCATTTAATTTGCCACTCACAATGCACTGTTATTTTTGTTATGAGAACAACTTTTTATTCTCTTATGTATTAAGAATTTAGTGACTATTATCTCTGGAACCAGGGAATTCTTTAAATGAGCCCTTTCTAGTAGTGTTTAAATGTTTGTCATGTGAATTTAGCATATGACAAAGTGATGGTCACAGAATTATATGGTAACCTAGATTAAAAAAATTAATTTTTAAATCTAAAGTCTTTCTTATTTGTGTCAAGTGTCAATTTCTTGCTACTGTTTCAGATAGCATAGCTTAATGTTATCTAAGGGATATTTGCACGGCTGGGATGTTTATTTCTTTACGACTCCTATCTGTTAAATGATTATGTGCTGGGATATAAAAAAAATTGAGTAATGTACTGACCAATAAATCTTGAATAACCTTTTGAGTAGAATGATGAAACCTTGATATAGTAAAAAATTAAATGGCATGAACACAGAATAACGACATAAATATTTCTATGTGTGGAAACAATAAAGTCATTGGCTATGTCTGTATTGATAATATGTAATATTTCATTACTTTTGTAATATTAACGTAAAGGAATCTATCTTCCTTTGCTTTCCAGCTTGCCGAAAGGGATTTTTTTTTTATAATAGCACTAGTTTTCATAACAAAAATAAAAAGTTTTATATGAACTTTGCAATTGACAGTGTTTAAATGCTAAGTTATTGGTAAATACAAAAGAACTACTGTTTACTCTAAAATTATTTAGCATTAACTAGCATACATTGCGTGTGTTATCAACAAGCTCCTTATATCTGTCACTAATGCGTGAATTACAGCCTGGCGCCATATGACCAATATGCTCTTGAGGGAATAACTTTAGGTGTGCAATCTTTGAGTTAAATATTTGTTCACAAATTTCTGATTATTATTGCGGAAAGATAGAAATCTATCAATTTAATATTATATTCTTTTCCAATAAAAAGACATGACATAAATCTTAAAAACTAAATTTCCTGATCTTTAAATTAGAAATAACTGTATTTCAAAAGATTATACTTTTTTCACAAAATTCAACATCTTCTCTGATTTCTAATATTATCCTTCATTTTATATAAAATGCCTGTTTTTCATCAAATAAATGACAATGTAAAGTTATCTGTTATCACTAATTTAAAAAATAAACAAAGTTATTAATTAAAATAAAGAGCAAAAGTAAGTGTTTCAGACATTTACATATATTTCATTAATATAAGAGGTGCTTGAGCATTTTTTTTTAGATTTTGTGTTTCTCTCAAATTTTGAGTGGAATTTATACATAAAAGATCAAAAATATATCCATAAAGTGCTAAACGGTGCATAAGAAAAATTCAATTTTGAAGGGGAAAATGGACTTGTGGTACTGTTAGAGCGACAGGGTATCATGGACCTGGTCTTATATTTGGACTAAGGGGACATGAAACAACAACGAAACAACAACAGAAAAATTCAGAAGTTGTAACAATACATTATATAAAAAATATATATAATCTTGCTCTACTTCCTTTATTTTTGATGTTGGAAAATATTAGTCCTGAAACTTAGCTTCGGGCCGTCTAAACTCTGAAAGTTCTCCTGTGAAGAATTCTTGTAAAAAACTCAGCTTTTATAACACTATTCTCAACTTTTATAATACTTCGTAATACTTTTATATCTTTGATTACTTTCGGTCACTTTGAGTCAGATAAAGTTTAGAAAAGTAGCAATAGAGGATTTTCTTCGAAATTCGGGGAATTACTGTTTTCTCCTAGACAAATAAAGTTTAGTAGTAATGGCGTAGTAGGATAGAAAAATCAGCAATAATATTTACTTCCACTTGATGTAAGTAAGTTAAAAGTGCTCAGCAAATATTTTCCAATAAACATTACGGTAGCAGTTGGCTGTCTTAAATGATGTGAATGCATTTGAAACGAAAATAAATGGCCACTAAGACTTTGGGACTTTTCAGACTTTTTCATATCTTTTAATTTTCCACTTAAATCCTCTAAAATTATTTTTATTAACTTTAAAATTTTTTATTATTTAATTTAAATCCTTAATATCATTTTTTAAAATTATTTTTTTCTTGCAAGGTGCCTTCCCGAACATAGCTAAAAGTGAGAATGAAATCGCCCGTGTGGATTACATTGTCTGTCTTCCTTACTTTAAAGAAGATGGGGCCAGTCGCCCACAAAAAAAGCGTTAAATCAATAATGGCTTTAATGGCCAATGAGTAACTGTCTATTTTAAAGGCAATCGGGCAGTGGTGACCAACTGTTAAGGTCAAGGGTTCGGAGGAAAATGGGGTCAAGACCGATTCCACTAAAGATCTACAGTACATTGTGTGTTGGTCTTATGCACGTTAATATCAAACTATATGTCAATATGAGCTTTGGAAGTTTTTTGAATAAAATATACATCATTTTTACAAAAAATAAACTACTTTCATATAAATATTTTCTTATATAAACTCTTACACTCTTATTTAAACTTCACTTGTTTATGTTTGCTATTTTGGTTATTTCCTTTGTTTAGTTTTTGTTGTTTACTTCTTTCTGTGCTTGCGTTTCGAAATTTTGTAAACTTGCATGTTCTTGATTATACCATGTTATTTCAACACTTTCAGAACTTAATTATCTCTTAATATAATTAAATTTTAATTACATAGTGGTAGAGCAACTTTCTAGTAAATTTGAGAAATATATGCTTACAAGATTCCATAAAATTTATAAAATTAAACTATAAATTTTAGTCAAAAAATTGAAAAAGAAACACGACTTTTTAATATATTATCAAAACTTGCTTTAAAAAATTATTGTAATAAATTTATTAAACCTCGCTTTACACACATACAGCATTTAGATATATCTGACATGTTAGATAAATGAGTTTTGAAGAAATTGAAACATATTCAATACAAAATGCAATGATGAGATAAGTTTCTATTCATCAGCGTTATATATTCGTGACTAGTATTCGTACTCCTTTTGAGATAAAGGAGAATTGTTAGATGAGAATTACGCAATAAATAAAATATATCGTTTTACAATACTTTCTTAATGAGTAATTTAGGCAAACTTCTTAAAAGCCGTCATTTCCCAATCAATAAGCGGTTCTTGAAACAAAAGTGCAGGAGAAAGAAATTATTGCCCTTTCTCTCTTTCTCTACGTCACAACTATTTATCTCGTAAGGATTTCTGCCCCGTTCCGCTGAGTTATTGACATGCCACCAACCTTCCTTACTCATCTTTTGTTGCAGACTAGATTACTTGAGGAATCGTGGAAGCAGTTCTTTTCAATTGGTCAGACATTTCCCACAGAATTTCATTCTATTTAACTTATTGTCTACGAAAACTTGAAATAGATACTTAAAAATAACGAATGTGGAAAGTGGTGGAAGGAAAATTCTCTTAATATAATAAATTAAGAATATATTCGAGAAACTACTGAAATGTGATTTATTGCAAAAGGAAACTCCATTCGGAACAAAAGTTCTTGATTGGAAATAAATTAAAGCGGTAAGTAAGTTTTCGGAGAGGTTGCCAATTGAAAACCCCCTTTCTCCTGAAGAATTATTTTAAGTTTGATGTAAAAAAATTCAATGATAAGAAAATAGAGGAATAATTTTATTTGGGTGGCAAGCACATATTCTGCAATTCAGGACGTTTCGTAATTAGTTACATACAAAAGATATATTTTTCTATTAATCAAATCATTGTGAAAGAAATTTAGAATATTGAATATTTTTTTATAATTATCTATTTCTCTGTGTTTCATTCCGAAAAAAAGCTATTGCGATATATCGATATAAATGCTTTTCAAGTAATATGTTTATTCAAAAAACATTTTCAGCTCTGTCGTTTGTACAAAGAAGCGAACCATTTCAACTCTGGAGGGAAACTGACTGTCATTTGAAATGAATATCCTTAATCTTTCAGAAGAATGGCATATGATGTGCAAAAGTTTTACATTATGTATATTTTGTAGAAATTTTAGTCAACCATGTGATATATATTCTGAAAAATTTTGGTATGGATGAACAACAAAATCTGACGAAATTATACCTTACAAAATAGACATTATAAGCGCTCTTGTCGTCAGTAATCATTAATACTAAAGTATCCAAAAATAAGCAAGATCGAACAAAAAAATGATTCAGTTGTAGTCACGGTCCTTCATCACAGTCGTACTGATTTCACAGCACAGCTTCATATTCGAAACAAGACAGTTGATATATACAGTCTCTATGGCTTTCTTTACCTTTCTAGTAAAACACAACTTTGAATTATTGTATATTTCTCTGAGCCAGATAATTAGCTCATTTCGTACTGCGATAATGAAACTGGCATATTAAATAGGGTCTAAATCTGGAGATATAATTGACCAAGACATATGAATAATTTTCTCATTTACCGGATCCTCGCCCTAGATGCGAGACTTAAGTGGACGGAAGTGTCAATCGATTATGGCTAAGTCGTTTTGATCAAACTTTGCACACGTGTCCCTCATTGGCCGATTAAAAATACTTTGCTGGTAAATAACAGCTATTATAACCCTTTAAGGAAGTCGACATGATAATTAGAAAAATAGTTATTGGACCTGAACCGACGTGGGATATCTGAGTGGACCTATAGATGTGGGATATATTGTTCCATGGAGAAAATCTTGGAGATTTCGTAGAGGGAACCGTTCAGCTCAAACCCGGTGGGAATGATGGGGTGTTGAAATTCATCTTTCCCTATAAATTCCTTTTTTATTCAGGGTGGAAATATAAGTAAAATTAAGATAATAAATACCTCATCATAACGAGCAACTTTTATATTTAATATCTTTCGAAAGAATAAGGGCTGCAAATAACTATTCTAATTACAAGATTCGATCATTCAAACACTTATGCCGAAAGAACACTCTGCAACATGTTTCGTGCTGCATGCATTTCCTTCCATCTCCCCTAAAGTATGAATAAGTGCACATCATTAATCTGGCTTCAATAGAACTGCAAACCAATGAAATTTTTTTTGCTCCTCTGGCGTATTCCATTACTTCTGAGGTTATCAAAGGTATCAAGATATTGATTTAAATGTTCTACTCATTTAGAAGCAAAGAGTGTTTGCTATCAGGCAAATGTCTAAGTCAACAAAGACTTCTTTCTTTCTGAATATCAGTTTCGTCACCCTATTAAATGGAATATTTCTGGCATTGCGTCGAGTGAGCTGAAAAGAATTGATAATACGATTATAGTTGTTCCAACTTCCTTTTTAATTTCTCTCAGCTGTTACATTTCGATCTTATATCTGCTTCTATAGAAATTATTCAGATGAACACATCTTATTAACTAAATAAATAACGAAATTGAGCAGTCTTTTATCCAAATATATGTCCAATGTTAGATTATGTAATAGAATTATTTAGTTTTAAATTATCTTAACTTCCGATTCTTTTTTATCTGCAATAATGTTATTTTTAAAAAAAATTGAATATATCATTTGCTCATTAAAAGATGGGTGTCTTAACTGTAAGTTAGTATTTCATTTCATTTATTCATTTTTTCCACGACTTACTTGCATCAAAAAGAACAAACATTTATAACTCATTAATTGATATTTTTAGTATTAATGACTAAATGTTCAACTCTAAAATATACAACGTCATTTAAACTGCCGCTGGATTACTGTGACAGTTGCATTTGTTATTCATTAAAAAGTTGTTAAAACTTTTTGATGACAAATAAATGCATCCGACAAGATCATACTTCATAGTCTGATACTTATGAAGTATAATCTTAAAAGAAAAAAGCTTCCTCCAAGGTTGCATGATAAACCCCCTCATTCCGATATAAAGGCAAGGGTTGTGTGCCTACAAACTTTTCCCTTAATAGCCGGATCAAACATTGTGTGGAGTGTTCGTTTAGATGGGATCTTTGTGTTATGAAAAACATTTTGTTTGAGCTTCGGAGAGAATATCATTCTCTGGACGGATTTGAGCCAAAACCTCATATAGAGTCCCATTTTGGTGGTAAGACCAAATTTCCCTGATATTGCGTTTTTGCTTTATCGTTTTCGTGCACACATGTCGTTTTACAGATAAACAGATATTTTTCCGAAAATTATTTTTCATGGAGTCTTAAACATCGAAATTAATGAATATATAAGGGTAAAATACTCGAAATATTGCCTTGATTGTGACTGCGTAATGCAATCATTTACGATAATGTATACGCGCAAGTATACAGGGTGTTCATTAATTATTGTCGGGGTTTCCGTACCTCATAACTTTCGAATAAAAAATATTACGCCAAAACCGATTACGTATTCGTAAATTACAACTCAAAGAATTTTATTAATGAAATTAAAAAGATTAATGAATTTGCACATGGCTGCCCTATCGTGGCTCGTAACACATCGAGACGAAATCCGATTTCTCTCCAAGTGTTCTCCAGCATTTTTGGGGTAACATTTTGGATCGCAGTAACAATTCTGCGCTTCAGTTCATCAAGGGAGGGCACAGGGGTCTTGTACACAATGTTCTTGACAAACCCCCATAGAAAGAAGTCCAGCGGTGTTATATCTGGTGATCTCGGAGGCCATGGGATTGGTTCACCTCTTCCACACCATCTGTCGGGAAAGTTCTCGTCTAAAAAGTCACGTACAATCATGCCCCAATGGGGGGGGTGCACCATCCTGTTGAAATATCACATCTGGCTGATGTTGCTGCATCTGAGGAACCGCATACATCTCCAGCATGTCAAGGTATGTCACGGAGTTTATTGTTGTTTCAAAAAGAAGAAAGGTCCAATAACTTCAGTATGTGATAAAGTGCACCAAACATTCACCTTTGGGCTATCTCTTTCCAATTCTCGATAATCGTGCGGATTCTCCGAGCCCCATATTCTACAGTTATGTTTATTCACTTTTCATGACACATGAAAAGTGGATTCGTCACTGAAGAACCATTTCCGAAGGTAATTTTCATCATCCTCAATTCGAGTCAAAATTTGTTCAGCGAACTCAAAACGACGTGGTTTATCATTCGGGTGTAAAGCTTGCAGAATTTGCTCTTTGTAGACATTCAGATGAAGGCGGTTATGGAGAACGTTCCATATCGTCGTATGCGGCATAAGTAACTGCACAGCTGCTTGTCTCGTTGATTTTCGTGGACTGCGAGTAAACATTTCTTGGATGCGATCAACATTTTCCTGCAAAGTGCTCGGTCTTCCCGCTGTCTTTCGGTGTAGAATGCTACCAGTTTCCTGAAATTGTGTTAACCAGCGTCTGATAGAATTATCCGAAGGAGGATCTTTCTTGTACGTGGTCCTGAAACGACGTTGAGTAGTTATGACTGATTTAGTTTCGAAAAACCACAATACACACATTGCTTTTTCTTGCTCGGTCGCCATTTTTATTTATGACGTCGTAATTACCCAGACTGCAAATGCGCTAAGATTGCATTGTTGCCACGTAAAATTCTTTGAGTTGTAATTTACGAATACGTAATCGGTTTTTGCCTAATATTTTTTATTCGAAAGTTATGAGGTACGGAAACCCCGACAATAATTAATGAACACCCTGTACTTTGTAAACTTTTCATAGAATCTTAGACATTAAAGTTAATGAAAATATGCTGGTAGAATACTCAGACCATTGCTTTCATTGTGACTACGCAATCTGATCATTGATGATGACTTATACGTGAAAATATATTTTGTAAACTATGAAGTAAGACGCGTTCTTAACGTTTCTTTAAATATTTATGATCGGATTCAAAATGATTTTTACTCTTTCAGAAATTATACAAAAAATTGAAAAAAATTTAAAAGATTATATGCTATTCACAAAATTTTCTTCGCCAATTATATTGATTAAAAATATTTCCATTTCTTGGACATAATCTATTTCTTTTATAATAACAAATTTCTGCTCGCATAGTTTTAAAATGTAATAGAAAAGCAAACCTTCACTGAAAAAAATACGAGTTCATCGCACCAGGCTCAGTAGCACATCAAACTTCCAGTTCTTTCTGTTTCGCTTATACAAACTTTATATTTATATTATATATCAACTATTATTTACATAAGCATTGCAACTCAGACTTGTGAAAGTTTAATTTAGTCACTGCATAAAGCCAATTACATTAGATTAATTTAAGTACTGAATTCGTAATCTTTAAACGTGGCAATACACAAATGCATTTTTATTATATATTCTTTTAACATTTATTTTTAACTTCACAAAAGTTTTTAATTCAGTATGACCTTTAATTCGAAAGGACTATAATATCATCTTGTCAAAATATTTAATATTATTTATTACCCTCTTTTTCAAAGATCAGAGTCACTCTAAAAGAGCAGGAGATGAAAGAATTTCGTACGAGCCTGTATTTCACCATGGGAAATAACTTTTCTGTGTTGTTTATTTGGCCTGTATTGTTTTGATGAAGAACCATACTCTTCTTCTCTCTGGTCAAAGAGCTTTAGATGACAGAGTCTTTTCAAATGACATTTGGGAATTCCGATGTTTATCTTAATTGGCATATTAAGGCCATACTTTGCTAAAAACGTCGGTTCCTTCCTTTCCAACGATCCGCCAGTGTAGTCTCAAATGAGAGAAGGAAATTTCCATCCTATTCTCTTTAAGAGTTCGAAGAATTGCGAAAGTATATAACACAAGTCTTTTATTGCTCTTAATGTTTCGTAATACACACAGAGAAAAAAAAGAGAACGGAACATATTACATATTGAGACGAAACGCCTCCATTTTCTTGAAAAGTTTTTAGATTTGTCATAATATATCGGTACTAATATAACGAAACGTATTTCTTCTGTTTTCCTTCATGGTAGACATTTATGAAAGCTGTTATCATAAATATCGGAAATCTCAGCATTTTCACTTGCAGTCTAAGCGCAGACTCTGAAAAAATGTTGACACAGTTTTCTGCGATTAGCTTCCACTACAACTTAACAGAAGAATTATGAGTCCCATAATTTGCTACCAGAATTAGGATTTTCGTATGCTGTTGACTTCTTCCCAACTGTTATAGATCATGTGTTAAGTCTTAACTGCTGTTGTAAAACCCATTTGACTTTTTTTAAAGTCAAATTTGATTTGAATTTAAAATGCATTGCGCCGTGCGTGATTTTTGTGATCCGCCTTTTTTTTCATATTTTCTCTTTCCCTTAATCCCTAAAACTGTTTCATTCAAAATTCTATTATACGGAATTCTTTAGTTGAATTTTGTTCTCTAAGATAATTTTAAATTACTTTTCGCAACCTAACACATCGAAAGTCTCAAACATGCCAAATGTATCTCCGATTAATATTTTATATCTATGGTTTTCAAAGTTCTCAAAGGCTTCGATATTTTTTTCTACATAACAGACGACATGTGAATTTGAATGATGAGGAAGGTTTGAAGCAATCTTTAGTGCAAAAAGATAAATAATAATTCAGTTTTAAAACATGCAGTTTTGACAGATAGTTCATTTGGGCTTTGATACATAAGAACGCCTGACTGTTCTTAAATTACATCAATTTGAAGCAAAATCTTTGTTATGGGTAAATGCAAACAATTGCGACAAAAACGAATATATAAATTTGTCCTCAAAGTATTAAGTTTCTTTCATTTGTAGAAACAACCTTAAGATCCACCGTATGCGATTATAATGTTAATGCTAGTTTAGAATATGTTTCGGGTTTTATGTTTTAAAGAATAGGAAGGTAAGAGAGCTTATAAATTTTTCTTCTGTTTTTAATTTCAAACATTACTGATATTCTGAGGAGAGAAATATTTTGAGCATTAAATTTAATAGAAGGCATGAATAAATATCTTTAGAAATATGTAAAACCGTTTTTCTCGCTATATTAGTCTTGTGGTTGGAAAGAATGTTTTACAGCGATAAGTATTGGATGGAAGCCAACGACAAACCAACCTTGGCGAAAAATTTGGCGACAAAATGAAGGTCCTTGAAATACTAAAATCATAGCCCTATCTCTATTATGAACAGAAATATAGAGATTTTTGTAGATGAATCCATGTGACGTCACGTCTTATCGGCAAGATTATAAATACCGGAGGAGGAGAGACGATGGAATATCTTTGGAATGTGTTTGAACGCGTCTTTTAAACTCTTTGGGGTCCTGTTCGAGTGCGAAATGGTCAGCTGTTAGACGCTGAGTGCTACTGTTAGTGCTGTTTCTGTTATTATTGGTGATTTCCTGTCTGATTATGCTGCTAATTTCCGCCAGTGCTGTTCTTTTCGTTTTATCTCTGCTCCGAGTTTTCTGGAATATTCCTTAAATAAAGCGACTTTCGCCATTATTCGCCTGGATGGGCTATTTTCACAGCACACTTACCTGACAATTCTCGTAACAATAGACACAGTTTTAGTCATGAAAGAAAAAACTCATTTCCAATACTGATATTTGTATAATGCATTTATATGTATTCTTAGAGATACATAGAATATTTAAAATAGCCTCAAAATGCATTTGGCTTCATATATATTTTGTGCATTCAATATTAACAAGGGCTGATTACAAACAAATAAAGATAATTTGGCTAAAAGCGGATGAATGCAGATTAAAGTAGGCAAAGTGATTTTTTTGTGAACTTTTAATGAGAAAAATATGACATGACGTCGATGTTATAATACATAGCAAAAATGTGAATTTTTGATCAATAGTTTGTAAACTTTTAAAAGACTGCACAATCCAATTATATAGGGTGCTTGGAAAATATCTGGCAAAAATGAAAATGTACGTCAGGTATAGGATGAGCATCCAAATCACATAGGCACAAAGGTGCGAAAACACCATCTAGAGGAAGCAGATAGCATTTAAAATAAAACAGCGCTGGCCAAAATGTCGATATCTTTCTGAATATTAAGGGTATTGAACTTATATATATTTATTTAAGTTGCCCGATATTTCTGGCTCTGAAGTTGTGAAAGAAAAATTAAGCTACATTTCGCGAATGCGCAGTAGAAAAGTATTTATAATCAATGCTCATACCTTCTCTAATATTAAAGGATTTACTTTAAACTTTAAGACAATGCTTCTCTAACATATTGTCACATATTCTGTAAGTTTCGTAGAATGTGGTTGAAAAGCCGCAAGTTATAACCAAAAACATGCAAAAAATTTTTTAATTTTTTAAAGAAACCTTTATCTTTATATCTTCCCGAGTATTCCAGATATTTTTACCGCAATGTATGTAAATATTGTGCACAACACACAAAATATTTTACGAAAGTTACAAACAATTATCAGCTTTCTGCGAAATAGGGTGAGCCTATATCCCTTTTCGACTTCATCAATTTCTGGTCGGTCCCCAAAATGCCTTAGGGTGCGAATCGAAATAAATTGTGAGTTAAAACCTATTATTTATATGGTCGAAGTTCGAGGAGATATTTGAAAAAAATGGGCAAATTTCAAAAAGTGTCGGCAATTACGGCAAGCGCTGTATTATTTTAAATGTCATTTGCTGCTTTCAGATGGGAATTACGTACCCATGTTCCTAAGAAATTTTGGATGCGTATCGCATGCCTGACCTACCCTTTCATTTTTGCCAGCACCCGGTAGTGTGGTATGAAAATTTGAGTTGACATTTTTAGGAGACAAGATCATTGTAACAGAGCATTACTTAACCCTCTTTTGACTGCAGTCAGATGAACTGTCTGCAGGGTGAGTTATAAGTCTCCATACAAATGTTGAAAGCAGTGACTAATGTTTATTTTATTCGTACAAATGGTATCATTTGATGCTACAGGTACAAGATATGTTCCACATGTCTCCCTTCTATGTAGAAAAGGCCGCGGTGACCTAGTGGTAAAGTCTCCGCTTTGGGGCCGGAGGAGTCCAGGTTCGAAACCGAATACACTGAAGATCCGTCGTGTATTGGACCTGTTGAATCATGCGTAGGAGGTCAAACGTCCTCCGTTAGTGTGGGGCGGAAGTTTGTAGAGGGGGTGCCAGCTCAGCGAACCTTCGTCATCTGACCATGGTTCGAAATTACGACGTCCGTCCAAAATTAGCCATCGTGTTTCTTCAAAACGGGACGTTAACATAACTAAACTAAGCCCTTCTATGTCGACTCACAATGACAATTGCTCTACCAATTTTGACCCGAAGCATTATCGTGCGTGTTGAGTTTTCCACTCACAGATCTCTACCCAACGGTAAGGGTAGTACTGTGTCAGATGTTACAACTTCTGCAGATTGCATGGGTGACACTTCTTTGGCTGATTCCCATTTGAGCAGAGCGACATCGGGTCCCTTTTGTCGGACTCCTGGCCATCGCTGGTAGCACTTGTGTGGACGCGGCTTCATCTGTTGGCGTCTTTGGTCTTCCAGATCCGCTTGTATCTGCGGCAGAGCCTGTCCTTTTGAATTGAATGATAAATTTTGCCCACGATGTCATGGTGTGACTGCGTTCTGTACGTTGTATTGAAAGAACGCTCTACATGACGTGTGGTACCACTCCCAGCCAACAGATTAATGTCAATCGGTTCTTCTTTCGTAATTGGCAACTCTTTTCAATTGATTCACCTTCCGCAAAATGAAAAAGAAATTAGTCACTGCTTTCAGCATTTGTATGGAGATTTATGACTCATTCTGTATTGTCATATTATGATATAAAAATGATACAGATCACGTAGTGAGTGCATCAGAGAAAGACAAAGTATTGGGAGCAACAATTACCCTGGATATAAGTCAAGGAGCTTTCATCAAAGAAAACCATAGATTCATTGCCGCTGTGAGAATTCAGAAATTCATATAAATTCCCAGAGAAAGACGCTACTAAAAGCAACCGTGTGGTCTGTCTGCGTGGGGTCTAAGACCCCCCCCCCCACTTGAACTATGCAGATTCCCTGTGAGATACAGATTCGTACAATTGGACGGCGTCAACGAGGCGACAAAAAGCTAAAACCAGACTATAAAATTGTCGGTTTGTCACGCCCTAGGTTTCAGATTGAAAAATCACCAGATTTATAGTGTCGGATCAGCTGACCCAAAAAGGGGCAGGTCATGGACTTTAGGTCTCCACAGGCGAGAGCAAATGACAAGCCATCATACGGATCTCCTTACCCTCCTCAACCTATCAACGGAAAATCGGGGAGAAAATAACAAGAACAGAAAGACCCCATCTCGGGGAACTAAAAAAAAGATTGCGGACGACTTTCGGATTTTTGATCCGGGAGTGAAGACGATAATTTTGGGTGAGATTGTGAATCTCATCTGTTAGAGCATTAGCTCTGTTTTGCGAAGTCGTGATAGCAAAATCACGCAAGGTTTTGAGAAGTACCGTTATACTTCTAGGGAAATATTTCTCTGAATAGAGCCTCGCTCTCCTGAAGAAAACGAATTGATTTTCACTAAAGAGATCGTAGATCATAAATTATCGCACCGAAGTCGTGCGATTCTGAAGTCTAGAGACTTATGTTGAACTGTCGTCTTCCTCTTGTTAAATCGTTCTCAAGGTAGAACTGATTTAAGTCTACAACTCCGGGCAGCGGATAAATTCAAGTCTCTTACCGTCCTAGAACCAGGTTCTCTGAAGACTAGTAGAACTTTCTAATCCAAATTAATCGAGACCGGGTTAATTAATTACACTATAATAGTCAAGAAATATGTTCAAGTCATCTATTGTAAATATTTTATTTTCTTTCTATTAAATTCCTGAGATTTCATATTAGTATTACTGTCTGACTTGCTACCATTTGTTCGACGCTGTCGAACACGTCACACCCTGTACTAATCATTTTTTATTAGAAGCTGTGCGTAGTAAAAATCTTAGAATTTACTTGAATAATATTTAAATAGTAGATTCAGATTTAGAAATTGGAAGTTTTATTCTCTAATAAAAAAATATTTTAGAAGTTTAATGTAAAACAAATTAATGCTAAACTCAAAAATAATTTTATTAACTAATCGAAACTAGGATTCTGTGTATAATTGAAAAATATATGATAATTCTAGTTACATTTTTAAATACCAATGTAAAATACATGCATAATTTTTAAAAGAATGTTTGTCCAATTCCTTCACTTTTAAATCAATGCGATATGATTTTATAAATAAAAAGTATTTAAAAATGTACTCATTTATATGATTTAAATTTATTTATATTCAAAGATTTGAGAAACTTAATTTCAAATAGTATACTGAAATAAAATTAAATTACCTTGGTCTAAGGAAACTCCCACTTCTTTCAAAAAATTTCAGTCATTATTAATTTTTTTCTGCACGTTAGATTCTCCCAAATGATGATGTTTGGCGAGCATAAACGTATTTAAATACCGGTAATTGAATTTTTCTTCATTTAATGAAACATAGATACTGCATAAAAGAAAAGTATCAATATATGATGTACCATATCGCTATATTTTTAAACGTATAGAAGGAGAGTCCTTTTGCCTTACTGAGAGAAAATAAAAAAGAGTTTAGAAGATTCTTTGATACATCTAGGAGAAAGTTTACGGTTCAAAGCTATAAGTCACTCTTCAGAACGACAACTAGTAAAGCCCCGATAAGATTGAAAATAAATAATAAAAAATTAAATAAAAAGTTTCTTCTAACAAAAGCAGATCAACCTGCGAGATTTTCTCTCGAGACCGAAATGGAAGAACCAGAATAAAGAAGATGAAAAGAAAACCGTCGCAAAATACCTAGTGTGGAAAAAGATTCGGTACCAAATGGATCAGGAAAAGCATTAGATTTATAACCCACAATGTTATAAGTTTTAAGAGAACAATTGAAGTGAAGCCCTGTTATTTGAATTTATATTACTGCAGAAATGATTTCATTCATTTATAAATTCTGTTTTCTTGTGCGCTTATTGTTTTAAAATTTTAACTACCAATGAGTCGATAAGAAATGTGCATTTCTTGCACATGCACGTCTTCCTTTTTTTCATTTTTCACTGAAACAACTTGTACCGAATCATTTCCAAAGTGCTTTTGACAAAATCAAATAATGCAGTGAATGTCATAGAGCCTTCAAATCTGACAATGAAGAATTAAAACTATATTTTCACTTTCTGATAAAGTGTTTCCCACTTTTGGATATAAAGGATTGATTTTTATCTAAAAAATTACTTCATATCCGTGGAAGAATTATAATTCATTACGCTTGTTTCATTTCATTATCAGTAACTGTTTATTAAATATTCGAAGATAATTTTTTTTCTTAGCTATATATAGGAATTTCACCAAAATATGACATTGCATTTTTTGTGATTCTAGTGTTCCTCTATTCTGATCCATTTGGGCCTTCTATCCATAGTTACAGATTCCAATTGTTTCAGCACGTATATCTCAGCCACATATACTATTGCACTGTGATAGGGATTCGTCAGTTTTTAATAAAATATAATTCAAGGATGAAATGTTTTCATAAAATAATACATGATCAGGGTAATTCATTGTCTTAATTTTAATACCATATTTACTGTGCCATTATTATATGCAATATTACTATACAGGCTTCAACATATTTGAAACGTGACATTATTTCATCTACTGTCTATCTTTGACATAATTGGCACTCAAAATCGCAATTATTCCTTTATTGCGATTGTAATATTTTATCATTACTAGTAGGCTGTGAAGCCTGTTAGCTAATGCTCACCAACCCTCGGAAGGATTTAGTCTCAATCCTCTGAGGTTTGGTATCCGAAACCTGCTTGCTTCGTTCTCCATAATGAGGGCACTGCATATCGTGGCAAAAAACATTTGACTTTGTGATTTAACTTGAATCAGAACAGAATAAATTTGTTGGCTTTGGAAGATCTTTCTATTGATTTTAAAAGCATTTAAAGGACAAATTGAACATTCAAATGAAACTAACAAGGAAAATTATGAAATTGCAAAAAAGAAACAGTAGATAAGAGTTTCAAGATATATGAAGAGAATCCTAAAAAAAACAAATAAGTAAGGCTTAGGACAGCGATGCAGTTTCGTTAAAAAGCACGCCATGATCAAGCCAAACGTTAAGAACCTCGCAAAAAGGAAACACGTTTCAGGATTACTACATCTGGTGAATAATAGACCAAAAGAAATTCCATTTGGACGACCGCATCTTATTTTTAATTCTGGCCATCTGGCTGTATTCTGCCTCTAGAAGGCCGTTCAGAACTTTCTTATTTCCTTATTTCGGTAATATTTTACAGCACAGTTGAGATTCATTATTACCTCATTGAATAAAAAAAGTTTCAAACTAGATCACAAACTTTTTTTACATGTGGAAAGTGAGATCAGGCGATCCATCATTTGCTATAGATATTGCCAAATCCTATACCTAAATAACACGTTTTCTGGCAGACATACAGGAGAAATATTTTTATGTTAGGCTGGTATTTATTATTAGTATTATTCTAAATGAATTGTCTAAACATATAGACAATTTCAGTAAGAACGTACTCAGGGAAAATGAGATTATTTTAAAGTTTTGTCACTTTTTAACTATAGTTCGAAACATACATCTATGAAATATACAGAAAGGAATGTCTGACAGATTATAATATACTAGCAGTACGCGCACGGCGTTGCCCGTGGAATCAGGACTTCAACAAAATGAAGAAAAAAAAACGCCCACAATGACATGAAAAAGTTTTGAAAACAAAATCAAAACAAAAGATACACATTATTGATTTTCCCGCTTATTTTTTTTTTCATGATAAACAATAATAAAAAATTGCAGCGTGAAAATTATTATACTGCAAGATAAGTATGCGAGATAAATAAATACATTAAGATACTGCCGAAAATAATAATCAGTCATTCAATTCAAGGTTATGACGTCACCTCCCCTTCAACCAATCACATAGCCATCTGCGTTCCGAAGTGCCGTGCCGCGCGACGAACTCTCTCCATAAAAATAACACTCAACCGCCCAGAAAAAAATTAATTTAAAAAAAACTTGAAAAGATATTTTAACCGTTGTTGTTTTAAATCCAACACAACCGTTCTACCTATATGCTGAAAAAAATTGAAAATAATAGTGTTATTAGAAAGTCGGATGCAACAAATTTAAAATCAAAAGTATCATCTTGAAGCCAAAACTGGGTATTTTTTAAAAATTTCTCAAAATTTAGTAAATTGCATTAGAAATTCAAAACTAACTTCATTAGAACGGAAATCGTATGCTCTTTCCGATGGTCTATCTATTTTTGTCGCACAGTTATTTGAAACCATTCTATTGAGAAATTAGTGCGAAAAATGAAACAAAACAACACAAAACATTAAATAAAAAAATTCTAGATTAAATTTTAAAATTTCGGCTTCGAGGTGCATTCATTCACCATTATGACTACCTGTGTGCCAAATTTCATGGCTATAAGTGCGATAGCTTCGTCTGGACATCGCAGACAAACACACACACACACACGCACACAAACATTGCCTTTTATAAGTATAGATGAATCTGCATTAAACTAGTCTATATTTTAATAAATCGGTCTGATAAATAACATTTATAAAATACATGTTAAAAATAATCGGAACTTTGTGCTATACGTTTTGTATATCTTTTTGATCTTACTTTTCTGATCACTCATTTACGAGCTTTGTATTTGCGCCCTTATATTTATAAAGAAAATACAGTGATATGAACAAAATATTTCGAATCAACCACTGCAGACATTTCAAAAGGAGTTTTATTTTCAGAAAACTTCTCTCTAGGAATCTAGAAAAACTGTCAATTATATACAAGCAAAGCACAATTTCATCAAAAAAAGAAAGATGTCTCTTTCTTTCCTTGGTTACTAGTAAGAACTCGCTGACCTGTGATTTCGAAAATAAGAAACTCTTTATAAAAAATAGCCAGTAAAATTAATTTTATTTCCATTACATATTAATTATCTATGCTACGTCACAACATAATAAGCTTTTTAAATAGACTAATAAGCAAATTTAGGGTAAATTCCTTTTTTCTTCATTGAATAACAGCCCTTAAACACATCAAAGATGAGAGATCCGAATTTTAAAGGTCACTACATGAATCAAAGATCCGTATTTACTTTCCTCTATTTTTGGCCTCATAATAAGAATAGAGAAATAATAGACTTAAATGGTTCTTTAATAACAAATTTGAGGAATTAAAATTTAATAACGTCAATATTAAAAATGTTTTCTTAAATCTGGTAAAAATTTAAACTAGGAATAACTAAGAATAGACTTCTCTTTAAAATTAACAAAATTGAAAGAAAGGAATTTTGTGTTATTAATTTTCTTGATATCTCGTTTCAAGAATTAAAGTTGCCCGAAATTTTACATGATAATAAAAAATACTTCCCTGTTAAGGATATTTCTGTAATATCAATTGCGTTCAAATTTTCAAGGACTCTTAAATGCAAATTTGCAACTATAATTTCTTCAGTAAAAATTTAAATGAGATAAACAATATACACTGTTATTGTAATGATGAAGATTATAAAGTTTTTATTGATAAAGATAGGGGATATATTATCATGGGTAATTTGAATAGTGTTAAATCCAAATCTCTTAGAGATATTATGATAAAGGGATCTAAATTGAGGTTAAGAAACAAAGTTAGTCAAATTAAGATGGTTAATTCTATTAATCGAGACTTAGATATTTTTATTGCAAATATTGCCAGGAAATATCATTGGCCCATTGAAGGATTTGGAGAATGGAAACACCGCATCTTAATGGAGACAAAAAATGGAATATATAAAAATAAAAGTAAAATTATTAATAGAGGCATTTTCTTCAACAAGCATCTTAAAAAAGAAATTGATTATTTAAAAAGTAAATTTATTATTACCACAGTTGATAAAGTAGGAAATAATTTTTGCTTAATGTGTAAATTACACTTCAAAGAAATTATTCTTAATGTATATAATTCAAATAAAACGTATCAACTAATGAAATTTGGCAAAATAGAACTGGATAAAAAAATGTTAGAACTTGCTGAAAAAAACTGAAATTAAAACCAGTAATTTAAATTATCCTTACTTTTTCCCCACTATAAAATTTCATAAAATCCATTAAAATTCAGATTTGTTACTTGTAGCACTGGTAGCTATAATTATCATTTTGGTAAATTTTTCTTTAAATTTCTAAAAATTATTCTTATCAAAATAAAAGAAGAAGAGAACTTCATTATTGATAATAACAATAAAATTTTGAATTTTCTCAAAGAAAATAAAATTTATACATCTGATTTTGAATTTCTCTTTACTAGCCTCCCACACAATAAATTAACTGAAGTGTACTTAAGTGTATATGATTTATACCTAAATACTGATTTAATTGATAAAAATAAATGGTTAGAAATTTGCAGAGCTAATATTTGTGAAAATTATCTCTTTAATGGAATTAACAACTATAAGCAGGTTTTTGGAATTCCTATGGGTTGTTGCTTTTCTAATGCATTGGCCAATACATTTCTTCACTCATTTGAGAGAGAATGAATTAAAAATGAACTTATTTTTGGTTTTCGTTTTATTGATGACCGTCTAGTGGTTAATTATAATAATGTTAACTCCATATATAACTGCTCTCCAGAAGAGCTTAAATTAAACAAAAATAATAATGAATTGAACCAATGCAATTTTTTAGATCTGGAAATTGAAATTTTGAATTCAGGTGTCTCTATTGGCATTTAAGATAAAAGAAAAGAATTTAATTTCAAGGCACACTTTGTGATTTTCAAACATGTCTTCAATATAAAATTTAAAAAAATATATATCTTTTCTCAAATTAATAGGATTAAAAATATTTGTAATAACCAGTCTATATTTGTTAAAGCTTTAGATAGTTTAAAAAATAACTTCAAAGAAAACGGATGCCCTAATATTTTCCCAAAAGTTAATAACTTAATTTAAAAAAGTTTGAAGAGTTTTTGTTCTTCTGGTAAACAGTTCGAATTTCTCTACATAGATGCAGCTACAGGCTAGCTTCTCGATGTTTGCTTTATTTGTTCATTTTTTAAAGCGTCTCTCTTCCTTGATTCTGGTTTTGAAAGAGGCTGAATATTTACAGTTTCTTTTTGTCTCTCTATTGGTTTTGTTTTAAAGGAATTTGTTAAGATTTTTTCTTTTTTTCCTATTATCCTATATTTCAATTGTTGGACAGATTCAGGAAACAGAAAGGAATAAATTTTGACTATTAATCATTCCTTTCTACAGAAAATTTGTACAGTTGAGAACTACAATGGCACGTAGTCTCCGAAGAAGTTAGCCATTCTGGTTCTTTTCCATTTTGATTATATTTCTTACTTTCTAATTTTTTCTTTTATGTGTTTTAATTACTTTAATTATTTGAGAAATTCTGTTGTTTAATACTATAGTTTTTAGTTGATTAATTTTAGTATAATTTTGATGATGAAAAGACTTGATGCTGCTGCGTTGAACGCGCATAAGAGTGTATTGTTATCATTATTATTATTGTTTATTTTTTCTGTTTCTTTTATATTTTTTTTTCTTTTTAACTTAATTTTTTGTTTTTCTGTTATTTGTTTTTTGTATTTTATTAGAAGTAGCTGCATATGCGCCTTTCTGTATAATGCAAAAGAGTTTCAATTAATTTAATTTAATTTCTATTAATATTTAACTTAATTTTTTGTTAAATTTTATCAATTGTATCTACCTCTCTGAATTAACAGTAAATTTTCCTTTTATTTGAGCCAACAATCGCGTGACAATTAATAAGTTATTAATCCTTTCAAGGGCGGTATTTCCTCTTCAAAACCACCTTTTCATGAGCTTTTTGCTTATCCAGACGGCAGTCTTTTGACGATTTATTCTACAGAATGCGTTTTCAGTATCTAATAAAAACAATAGATGGCAGCATCAATTCTATTTATTTTCTAATAGATTTATACAGTCATTAATATTGTTTTCACGGAAAAAATGCAATAAATTGCTTGTACCCCTGAAAAGGAAGAAGCTAGAATTTGCGCCAAAGTGATATTTAGCTTAATTTAGCAATTAACATGGGAATTTCTCTCTTATTTCGGCTGTCACGGTTTAATGGGATATGGATATATATATTCATGACAACATCTCCAGAACAGTTATATAAGACTTCATTAAACAGTACGGTGTTTTTAGCTAGGAATAAAGAATTTAAAAGTGGGAGAATCTTGTATAGGTAAATAATCGAAATAATAGACCTCCTTTACATGTGGGTGACGGAAAGATTTGAACATCCTGATATATTGTATAAGATAAATCGATACTTCGTGATATATCTTGATTTTGTTACGTCATCATTGGAACACATGTTGAACGCCTCCTCCTAATCTATTGACTAAGCAGAATTAAGCGCCACAAAACTAAGTTTCAATATATCTTTTTTTAGTTTTCATTATGTAAAATAAAATTCTTCACACATTTGACTACAATAAAATAACCACAATACTGCTTTAAATTGTTTAAATAGAAAAAATGTTGGGATTCTTTTTTAATTGCAGCATTTTACGTATAATAATTGAAGGGGTGAGCGGATGAAGGGGGTATGTAACAGCAAGTGTATTCTGAGATATTTAGCCTTAAAGTTGCCATTGTGGTACTTTTTTGGTTAATCTATTTTTTAAGTTCTTAGTAAAATATACTATTCCTATAAGTGGTAAAAATTTTATTCAGTATAAATTTTGTTGCAGTATGAGTTTAAAAAATAAAAATAATATATGTATTGTGCATACCACCTTCTTCCACTCACAAAGTTTGTATTTTTTTTTTTTTATCATTTTATGAAATGTATGGGGTTATGATCATGCAATGAAAATATTATTGTTTTATATAAGTATTTTTTGTGCATTAGAAAGTAATTTTATTCTATTATATAACATATCGAAATAACATATGAATAAAATTGTTCTTATTTTAATAAAAGTAACAGTTTGTATTACACAAGAAACTTTCAGTAAAATTATTGTTAATATTATCTCATTAAACCGATTTTCATGCAAAACCTGCTTAAAGAACCACTTGTGTTGGTCTGGAATGAAGCACAGCTGTTCCTTAAGGTTTCCAACTTTGACAGTGTGCCATTTTCCTGAAGAGTCTTGCGATTTCGAAGTCATCGGTAAGAAGAGATTTCTTTTTCATATCTTTATGAATACAGTAGAGTCTCCTTACAACGAAGTCTCCCTACAGCGAATTTCTCTCTATAACGAAATTTTTAGTCGGAATGTTAAATAACATTCAAAATATTCTCCATATAACGAAGTGGTTGTCTCCCTATAACGAATTTTTCAGACCTTTATCTTTTCGATTTTTGTCATTTTTGAAGAAAGTTGCTAATTTCTGTGCACACAAATCGCTCACACGTGCCTGTTTCTGGAACCACTCGCATTGTTCATTCCAGCGATAACACGCAATAATAGACTGCTATGTGAAGGGTAATGCAGTTGTGGGGACCTGGGTTTCTACAGAGGGAGCAACATTTCTACGGGTCAAGATTTCAAGAATCGGGGTGGACTGGTGGTAGAAACAGCAAATGGATGTGACAATACGCATTTTATGTTTATTCGTACTGGTAAATATTATTCTCTAAATTGGTGAATTGTCTTCACTTTTTTTATAATAATTATTTTTAAATTTATAATAAATATTACTTCATTTTTAATTCAAAGTCATAATTAAATATTTTTGAACTTATCGCACATACTAAAAGGTTTGTAACATTTACTTAAAAAACTGCAAAAATCTCTAATCTCTGTATAACGAAATTTTCTCTATAGCGAATTTTTCAACTGGAACCAAGCGATTTCGTTATAGGGAGATTCCACTGTATTTACCTCTCTAAAGGGAGTATAGAGATCAAAGTTCTCATTGAGAAGGTATGTCCCAAAAGTATCCACACGAATCTATTTAATTCCATCTCTGAAGTGTACATTTTCAGTCAGGAGATCTTTTGTTCCTGTTAAAAAGTTTCATCTTTTTGGGGAGATCCTCAGTATCTCTGAAATGGTGTTCCATATCAATAACCATATTTTTTTTACTAGAAGAGGCAATGATTTCACGATATTGTTGAGGAGTACAAATAGTCTGGTGTTTCCTTAAATTTTTCTCTATTCGGCATAAAAACAAACATAAACCCCTAAAGAGATAGATTAAGAATCGACAGAAATATGTTAAGATACGCAACAAAAAAATACAGTAAAAGCAGCAAAATTCAAACTTATCCCAACCTTGAAAAGTAAAAAAATGTATCCTCTTTTTTTATAAAAGAAAAATAGTTCCTGATTTTTTGAACTTCATGCGAAATGTAAAACTCTAATACTAAGGCGCATCTATGAATCGAAACGAGAAATAAAAGGAAGTCAGTATAAAGTGAGAAACAAATCATAGAGAAAAAATATAGCAGCAGCACAATAATTGCTTTTCATACTTCCCTAATCCACCAAGTTTAAAGCAACTGTTTACTGCATGAAGGAGGTACGTTACATTGTTGATTCTTTGAAATATTGGAAGATGGAGGTATGTGGTATTTTACATTATATACCTCCTTTATCCACTGGAGATGTATTTAGTAAAATTAAATGACTAAAGGAAGAAGGAGTTATGTGGTATTCTATGTTGCATACATCCTTCTTCCATCAGAAATATACTTTTTTGTTGATACATACCTCCTTTATTACACTAGTATGTAGCTTAAAAATGCTCCTAGAGAGTTGCTGGAAGTACCGAAAAACAGGCCAACACATACTGCCTTCATTCCTGACAACAATTCAATTTCAACAAAAATGTTACATACCCCCTTCATCCACTAATCCCTTCAATTGATACTTCGCTATATATCGTATTGCTAAATTAATTGTTACTCGAAATTCGAATCATGAAATTCCAACTTACTTATTTTTTTAACAATTTTTCGTCAGAAGTAAGCCTATATCTCCAGAGCATTAAAAATAGTTTTAAAACAGATGAAAATATGTCGCACATATTTCCAAATGTTTTAACCAAACTCCCTTCCTTGTGCCATCAAACTCGAGATGAAAAAAGGGATGACATGTGACAGAAATTGTAGACCCCGATACCTTCCTGCGATTTGATTACAGTAAATCTATCTGAAGTGTCTGAAAGGCTTTAAGCTGAAATCTCACTCCTTGGAAAATTTCTATCTTTTGCGTAATCTATAAAAAGTGCTGAAAGATTTTTGCTTGCATCTAACGCCAAGCAAAATTGGCATAATCACAGATGATCATATTGCAGAAATAGCATGCTTTAAATTTGAAATTTGGACCAGAATTGTGTAAGTGTCGTCTTGTGTCAATCAGTTCTTCGGTGCAAAATATATTTTAGCCTACTCTACATGTTTCTGCTTAAACCACGGCTTTGTAATATCCTCCTCAGTTTTGAGACCAAATTTTTAAAACAGATTTTGTTATGTTTTGTGGAAACTGGCTCTAAAGGCATCAAAGCCTATTAGAGAAATATTTTTTTAAAATTTAATTTATGTTTAATCAATGAGAAAATTAATGTCTCCGATATTATGTAAGATACTCTGTAATTTCCTGTCCCACCCATTCAACCGGTTAGGCCATCCTCAGGGTGGCCAGGCACGGGGGTAAGCGGCTGGAGTTTCCGGTGTACTCTGTAATAAATAACAAATTTATTTTATCTATTTAATATTATTTCAAAATCTAGAAATATTCTGGTTGAGTTATTGGGGATTTTAAAATGTTTTGCTTTGTGTATACCAGTGACAAAGCCAGAACTCAGTCGGATATAGTCATGGAAAAAGAAAATTATAAATAATCTATTTTAGTAAAATCTTGTCTTCAATCTTTACTGTAATTTAATTCATATAATAACTCAGGGTGACTCATTAAAAATCAAATAAAATATTTGTCATTAAATTTAATTCGCAAATATTAAACAGCAAACATTAATAAAAATCAGCAATTGGAATATCTTGTTTATTTTTTTATATTATTTAAATTGAGAAAATAATACAACCTTTGAATTTCATGGACATATTGAAAAACTATGTTCATTTGGCATTCTTTGTTAAAAGACTCTTTCTGGTGATCATAATAATTTGTATCTATATGTTTCACATGATTTTCAGTGTGCAGTTTAGATAAGTTGTTAATGTTTTCGTATTATCTAAGCTATCTGTCATAACATCTTGATTTGTTTTAGAATTTAATCGTTTTATTTTTCGTATCAGCTGTTCCTTTAGCCATGGTCTGAAATTAAAGTGCTGCTTTCAGTCCCTTTCTGTCAAAATGGTTTGATTTTTTCTTAAAAAAACTATAAAGTATTACGAAACTCCACATAGTTTCATTCTTGTTGTCTTACGACTAAATTAAGGCACCAGATTTCCATAGTTTGTAGCCATAAGGTAAGTCCAGACTGTTGAGACTGAAAAAATTCAGATTTCTTGAAAGAACCACAAATGGATATTAAGAAATGTAAAAAAAATTCAAACATTAAACTGATTAAGAAAACATGGAGAAAGGGCGGCGAATTCTGGCGCCTATGCAGAAATTTAAGTGGCTTGGTGTGAAAAAAAATTCGTATGTTATTTCAGCTTCATAATTATAGTTCAGACATGAAAACATCTAACAGAAATATCTATAAAACAAAGCCTGGGATGCAAATTTAAGACACTTGGAGAAAGCTAATATTATCATGAACTTCTAGAAACAAACTTTTTGTTTCTATGGTTACTAAATCCTCACTTATCCAAACAATGGAGAAACACCTAACCATGGTATACGGGAGATTCACTAAAGTGCTTTAGTTTCTTACATAAAAAGGAAACAAAAAACGAGAAAATAAAGACGTGACTGATATAAAGACTAGCAGATGTACAGGCTCTTCAGAATTATTAATAATTTACATCGTTCATTAACATTCACTAG